>JAAAKL020005445.1:0-19308 GCA_010016065.2 Carybdea cf. marsupialis auct. non (Linnaeus, 1758)
TTAATTTTGTGTTCACAATCTTGAAAAACTTGATATTTCTTTCAAGTATGTATTAACAAGTTTCAGTAAATTTAGTACATATGCCTGAGAATATTTGTATGGACTTCCCTGCTGACGATAGTACATGCAAAATAAAATAATAGAGATAAAAAAGTCGCTTTTCATTACAATAATCTTAAAACTTCCCTGATATATGTGTTTTTCTCAAAAAAAGTTTTCAGGTAAATCTAGTCTTACACCCCCCTCCAGACATGCCATCGCGACGCCTCTGCGTGCAGGAGTAAATTCAACGTTGACTACATTTACGTCAGTGTACGTCTGAAGAACCATAAGGCTCAAAACAAAGCAATTTGGAAGAAAAGGATCGATCCCCTGCATGCCATAAGGTGGAGTGGGGGCTTTATTTGGGGGGTAGGTCAAAACAGGTGATATTGTAACGAAAAAGACAAGATGAGAAAAATTCCCTTGAAAGTGAAACTCCAGGAAGATCTGGGAAAAATTGGGCTAAGACTGGTTGTTTGCATCATCAAACATTGTTTCAGCCTCCAAATAATGTTGTTTTGTTAGTGAAAAAGGAACATTTACATTAATATCTTTAGTCTGAAGATAAGCTTCTTTCTGGACCTATTTTAGGTTTGATGCAATAGTGCCAATTTTGAAGCACTGTCAAGTTTATTAGAGAGAAAAAAATGTTTATTTGACTACTGTTCAACCTAAAATTGTCCCTACCATGTTCTTATTTGAGGAGACCTCTTTATCAGTCTTGACGTCCTGCATCCGATCATCCGATCATTCATCCTCCTTCACAAAGCGTTCCTCAGGTATTATTTGTTCTCTTCCTTTAAATTAAAATCTCAAGAGAAAACATTCCATGTTCTTGCTGAATTATTGTCGTACATCTCATTGTACAGGAAAACTGTGACGTCATGTTTCTTTCGAAGTTTTTATTTTAAGAAGTATCCAATGGGTACTGAATGAGCTGCTCTCTCTTTCCATTGAACATCAAGCTATAAATATCTAGTTTCAAGTCCGGTTCAAGTAAATAAACAATCGCTTAGTGGCCAAACGAATGGCCTGCTTTTTGTTTCTAGTAATCAGCAAGGTGTGGGTAAACAAGCTCTGTCTGACTTTTATTCTTCAGAGAGAATACGACTGAACGCGGCCTCAAACCACGTATCGTTAGTTTACCTTTCAATTCCCTTATATTCTCATGTTCCTTGTATTGGAAACATAGGACGTTTCTCAGTTATAAACTTGTATTCTTATGGCCATAATTTCCATTTACTATATCTTTCCGGAAATAGTGCATCACAGCAATCGTTTCATGTTATAGCTTGTCAAAACTTTTAGCTGTAAAAATCTTTTAAACAAGACTTTTAAAGTAACACTTCTTACTAATTTTTCCTGACTAACTCTTTCTAAGGCACTGTACCAACAAAACAAAAATACTCTTGTCGGCGTATAACAAAAAATTCGTCGTGGCATTACATTAAATTATACTTACGTAAACAGTTTTGAGACGACTCTCAAATACGTTATACTTACATGAGCAAATGCAAGCCAACTTTAGTTTAGGTTATATCAGGCAATACTTATATACGCAACTATAAGGCAACTTCAGATTTGGCTATGCCAGGTTTTACTCTTGTATGCAACTGTCAGGCAACTTTCGATTAGATTACACTTATATGGCCAGCTTGTAGACAGTTTCTGATTGCGTTTCACTGATATATACATATATAAGCAAATGTCAGCCAATGTTTGAGTAGTTTATACCCATCAAAAGCACCTTGAAGCAGCATTAGATGAGGTTGTTCTTATGTAAGCAACTTTTGAGTACGCTATAGTTACATAAGCAAATGTAAACCAACTTTAGATTAGCTTATATCAGGGTATACTTATATAAGCAACTGTCAGACAAATTTAGAACAGGTCAGACTTATATAAGCAAATGTAAGGCTAAAATAGTGATCATTTTGAGCTACAGCTGATTTATTGCCTAAAAACGGTGCACTGTTTTAACTCTAGTACAAATCTGAAAAGAGATTTTCGTATTCCCCACTGCCCCCACTGCCTCCTTTCCTTACACCAATGTTTATAGTAGCTTTTTGTTAACGAATAGAACGATCTGACTTTAATCCACCCTTCTAACAACTATTAAAAAGAATGTTGACATGCTGTTTCTCTCTCTCTCTCTTTCCACGATTGGAATGCGCAACAATCGTAGTATGATGCGTAGGATCTTGAATCGACTCCTGATAAACCCTCTATCTAATGCTATTGTGTAGAAATGTCATCACAAATATGTTTAATTAAAAGAACCAGTGCGGAGTTTACCATAGTAACCCGCTCTCTGTTTCTTTCCTTGAATGCCGTCTGCGAAATGCCTTATGTGTCGATGCATGATTTCAAGCTATGCTTTGTCGGAGGTTATTTTGATCCCAAGATTACTGAGTAGACCGCCTGTTGCAAGAACATTCAAAATATTGTATCCCTCTGTGTAAAGTAATCTTTCTGCCTTCAACTTAACGTCATTTGTCGTTCCTTTTTCAACAAAACCTCTCTCTTGAATCTTTTAGGTTGAAGTACCACAATGTTTGTGATTCTTGACGCAGCTTAAAGAAGTTCGCTAAGATTACTTTCTCTTCCTTTTACAGGTCCGACGTGCTCATTACCTCAACTCTGTAATATGCTGACGTCAGTATATACAACACATTGTTACGTTAATAGAGAGAGTTCTTACAGTACGAGTCAACAGGCTAAAACTCCGCAAAAATTAAAGAATATTGTAAGAATCACGGTCAGTCTCATTTCTCATGTGGTTAACAAGATAAGATATGAACATTTCAAACCGTATAACTAGTGTATTTATTAGATAATTAATTCTGGTTTTGTGTGGAGGAAAGGAAATAACAGATAAGCTATCTAAAGTTGCCTCTCCAAACACCAATTGGAAACAACGTCTAATAAAATCGGGGTGTCAAACTCTCACTGGTGGTTGTCATCTAAGCCTGAGCGTTAAAATAGTTGGCTGATGTTGAGGCTAACCTTTATCCTTCCCTTTGATAAAAAAGCCACAACATGGACTTAGGGAGTCAGGAAGACCTATCGCTAACTATGCGCAGTTACAGCTAAAACGACACACAGACATAACTGTGAGCAGGTGAAAAATTCAAGTTGTGCATACTCACTAGTGCCGTACTAAAGGAACTAATCAGAGCTCCGTCAGGTACGACTGCTTGATATATTGATTTCTGGCAGATAATAACGGAGTTATACTGTTTTGAGAGTTTCTACTTTGCTGGTGAATTCCATCTGCTACATCGCTACTTCTTAAGAAGAAAAGTTTGGTCTCTTATTTCATGGAAGCGAGGAAGCGTTTTGTAGGCCTTAAAAAGCATCACAGACATTGAAGTGATTTGAAAAAAAGTCAGTATTTACTGTTATTGGAATTGATTATAAAATTATAGAGAATGAATTTCACAATTTTACACCAAAGCTAGAGGTTTAGATGTGTTGAGGTTGTGTTACGCATATCTTGTGGTGTCATAGTGCATGCTTTCCTTCTCTTCGTTAATAAACAGAAACATAAGGAAAACCACATGAAAACAAATATAAGCAGAATTATCAAACAACTTAACAATAATATAAAACCACACCCAAATAAACAGCATACATTCACAAACACACACGCACGCGGAACCCGCCCCAAAACCCCAGCATAACAAGCCTGATCCAAAAAACGCCCAGACCTTTGTGTTCTTAAAATCACTTTGTTGCTTTTCAAGGCACTCGTGCAAAAGAGGCTCTCGTGCAAAAGAGGCTCTCGTGCAAAAGAGGCTCTCGTGCAACAGAGGCACTCGTGCAACAGAGGCTCTCCTGCAACAGAGGCACTCATGCAACAGAGTCTCATTAATTTGGAATTGAATTGTTGCACGTGCAAATATATCACAAATATTCAAGCATGAGCGAGCTATATTGGGTGTCCGTTTTGTATACTCCAAAACTGTAGGCCTACTACTATCTTTGGCCCTTGATTGATTCTAAGGAAATGGCCAAGTAACAACTCCGTACGTTTTGAATGCATCGAGATTACATAAGGAAGAGCGCCGTACTTTGAAAGTTGAGAAACCAAGAAATTGTTTTTAAAAATTGCTCCAATGCATTTTCAGATAACTGAAATTACTTTTGAATTAAAAACACATGTACGCTTTGTTGTTTGCTGCTTCAGAAACTTGCCTTTTGCATTCAGAGGAAGGGATTATATGAGATAACGTAATAAATAATTGATATGAGAGTTGAAAAGAAAAGAAAGGAATTGTTGACACGGAATATAACAACTTAAGGATATATTTGAAAAGACTGGATATGTCTCCCTGGCGATTTTGCATACCTATTCACCATCTTTTTAAAATTCAGTTTTTCTTTACAAGAGCTATATTTCAGATTCTTGACTTTGCGGCCACTTGTTGAAAATACAGAAGACAAGAAAACTATTGATCTCTTTTAAAAATACTCTGTTGCATTTGTAAATCTGTTCCTCTACGAAGATATCTGGGAATCATTAATCAATTTCTGTCAAGCAACCTTAAAGCTACATATTTTACTTAACGATGGACAGGAAAATTTAAATCACCGAGGTGCCATGATCCTCCTTCCCCTCCTGTTATGATTATACCAATGTGTACGTCTCCTAAAGGACCCCATGTAGCAAAGATAACATTAAAGACATTGTTGAGGAAGTGATGATACAAGAAAAGTATTAATAGATAAAATCAGGGAGAGGTAATGCATTTTCTTTACCTAGATTATAAGGAAGCGTAGGGTGAGAATTCTTCTACAACAGTGGGTTCGGCTTTTCGGTACCCAGGGGATCTGAAAGCCAACTATGTATTCCAAGTACTTAGACTTGATTACCCATTGAAAAGCTTCCATGGGGTTTATTTTAAAGCGCAAAGATTTGTCCAGGGCGCTAGTTAGCTTTTCATTGGTGCATTATCTTTTGCATTATTCTGAACGCTTCTCAATTTATTCACATCTTTTTTCAATACAGAAAACTTTGTTTCCCTGATACATGCAAACGTCTGGCAGTTAACTACGAAGGGAGCGGTTCTAGACAGGTAGCATTGTCTTCAAAGTGGCTTTGCGTTTACTATTTCCAGAAGTCTTGTGAGGTATATCTATCAACCGTCATTGATCGGCAAGTTTGAGCAATTACATAAGCTATGGATAGGGTTCTGCAAGTCATTGCGGATCAAGGAGCTTATTGAATCATTTAGTTTCAAGACCTCTTTCTCGAGCCAGAAAACGGGCCTGAGGTTTGGAGACTTTCGCTCAGTCCTATGCCTTGATACAAGCCTGTTTCGGTTACAAATTTCAGGGTCCAGAAGTAGAAGGAGGCCACTAAGAAGGGTAAATTTTGTGTTACAGCAGGATGCTAAAATATAGCTGGACAAACCACATTTCAAATAGAGAGGTCTTAGGAAAGGCGGGTGAAAGGCTTGGATTTCGCGTAACAGATTGGAAAAAGGAAACTGATATTAAATATGTATGAAGGAAGGCTCACGGTGTGTGGAAAGGCATAGACAGAGTTGGTCAACAGATGAAATTTCTTGGAATGAAGACATATCGTGAACTCAAGACAAGAGCTGAAACCTTTGTAATTTAGAAGAGCAAGCCTTTGGATCAAAGATGGCACATGATTATAATGATTATGATGATAAGGAACCGGAACGAACCTCTTAATAGTAATCTCGTCTACCTTTTAACCTTATTTTGTGCCGTCATCTCTGTTATCTTAAAGATATGAGCTCGTGACCTTGAAGAGGTCGATCGAATTATTAGATTCCAATGAATATGTGATCGGGATATTTGATAGAAATTTTAAAAATAGTTATAGTGTATCTACGGAAATACGTGTGTTTTAAACGGAGGAAAGTGTCAAAAGCTGTCGAAAGCTGTATCTTGTCACGTCAGTCTCATGATATTGACCGATCAACAGGCCAGATAAAGACAGGATTCGAACTTTTGAGAGACGTCCTTTAGATTTGATACAACCAGTATACAAACTACTTAGAGACGAAAAATTCCCCCAGCTTCTCATGAGCATCCCATAGGTTGAGATCCTTTGGTAAGAAATGCAGCGGACAATTTGAAAGATATTTTTATTTAAAATGTAATAAGCGTAGAAGCGCTAGTTCTCAAAGAAGTTGAATTCGTGATATCCAAACTATTCTCCTGTGCCTGTTTTTATCACTACAAGTTTCTGCATCTACATTATTGTGTCAGATTATTATGCAATTAATAACAATATCATTCAGCTTCAACAGGATAGGTTGATTTGTAAATCAGGTCATGATGCCTGTGTAAACATCATTTAGGTCAGCTTCTGTTGTTCCACATTTTATCTTTATGTAGGCGTGAAAGATCGATTTTTAATAATAGGCTCACACGGTTCAGAAATGTAGTCTTCTTATCGGAGATACCCTCTGAAAACATCTGCCGTCAAGAAAAACAAACACTGGCTTGCTCTATAAACATAATTTTACTAGTGATTTCATTCCTTGTTCTCTAAAAACAATTACAGCGTTGGCGTTCCTTGATTGAGTAAACTGTGTTCTATCCTACATGTAGTCAAACCTAGGTTATTAAGCAAAACAAAATTAATTTACAAAAACTACGAGCATTTGCGTGTTGGTCAAAGAAGTTATCTATTTGAAAAACATTTGAAAATTACTGCTGTTTATAGACAACAAGTTCTGTGAGCGTGGGATCTGGGTTCGAATCCGTGTTTTGACATATTGTATTGCCCGACTTATTCAAACTTTTAGTTTGAAATCCTGTCTTCTAGTTCTTAGTATCAAGGAGACGCCAATGCAACAATGATGACTTGTTCAACCAGGATTCATCTACGACTTTCTAAATTGATTCGTACATTGCGAGTGGCCTTATTTGACCTTCTCCTTGTAGCCATTCGAGAAAGCTCATATTCTACAAGTTGAAACATGTGTTCTATTAAAGAGTTCAATGCGATGCGTTACACTGACCTGATAGTACACTGGTACTTCATCAATTGCTTAGCTAGTTACCTCATAAAATGCAATACAATACGGTGCCAATAAATGATAATACGATGAAACTTGCTAGCTACATTTAAAGGTTGGAGAACCTTCATCTGAAATCCATTCTGTTGATGAATTCTGTTGCTACAAAAATTATGATTGGTTAGTTGCAGGGAAAGAAGTAGACAAATGTATCAAATGTATCAGAGCTAAACTGAAGGATGCTTACAATGCGTGTCCTCTTTACCATTTATTATTGCTAGACCGACTGTGTGTATTGTAAATATTCCACTGAAATCTTACAAGTAAACCACGCAGCACACAGCAGACTTTGAATGTAGAAGGAAAACAAGGCTTGGATATCTGTCCACGAGCTTCTCTATTCTGAGGTTTTAAATAAACCAAGTAGAAATAGTGAGTGTGGCAACAGTAGTGATTAAATTAAAGAGAGGGACCGCCTAGAAAGCAGCTTGACATATATATTCATGTTTACACTGAGCAATCACTCTGCATCTGTATTTCATGAATGTTTAATGAAATTAAGGAATGCAACAAAGTGGCAACTTTTTGGTGGCTTATGGAGAACTAAAAAAATAAATTACAGTGCTTTACCAATGTTTACTTCCAAGATTCTCAACTTGGAAACAGATATCAGTGGTACTACGATGAAGTTGATAAAGACGTCGTCCGTATTTACTACTTGGTATCTACATCACGAAGCCTACTATCATGATTATGAGCTTCAATAGTTTTACCCGTGCTTTCTATTAAACTGTATATACTGATTACGAAATATAATCAGAGGTGGTTCGTACAAACACTAGCCATGTTATATATTATTGATGGCAAAAGGAGCTTGATGTAAACATCTGGTTTTGTGGGGGTAACACACATTTGGTGAAACATAAAAATGTATACATTCGAATAATGATGGTTGTAGCCACTGACATGAAAATATGAATAGAGCAAGGGTTGCAGTAATTAAATGTCTTGATAATATCAGCATTCCTTGGTATGGAGTAAACTAACAGCAAAAAATTCATAATGATCTTATAATCGTCATTTTAGCTTACAGTATCTCACATAATGTTTTCCTAAATATGTCGGGCTTCTTGATGTGAAACAGTTACTTTTGTCAAGCTGAATATCGATGCTCATTACAATTTTTCATGGGCCTAATAATAAAGGCAGTGGTAGTGTACAAAATTTTTCTCTTGTTCCCCTGAAAGTAGGGCGATTTCTTCCCACTGAACATCGCACTGTTGGCAAAGCAAAGAGGTAGTCCACAAGCGTCTTCTCTGGGAACCCTCGCAGCGAAACAGACCAAGGGGCAGATCATTTAAAACATACATGTACCTTCTGTCGGAAGACCCAACGTCTGGAAAGAGAACGATATGGCCGCCATGGATGACAGGGAACAATGGAGAGATCATGTCATGGAAATCCGACCGAATTCGATCCGATAGATAGATAGCTAAAACACAGAAGGCAGTCGAATATGTTCGGAGGGCAAATATAACAGAATAAGGAAAGCAGATGCCCACCAAATCAATGATACCCTGAAAGCTCTGAGGTTCGTCTGCGTTATTTCTTCTCGTTTAATGCCAGTGTGAGACTTTGGATGATGGCATAATACGTAAACGAGCTGCTATTGAGAAATCATGTTGTCTTATAGTTACTGATCTGTACTGAAATAATTCACAAATAACTGTATGGCCTATTACTTACTAAATTTAAGTTGTGGATTGTTTGATCGGATGCCATATGTATGAAGTAAAAGAGGTCTCATTAGTGCTTTTCTGTCTTCTCCGTACCTCACCTTCATCTTCATATAAAAAGATTATGTTACGGTTATGCTTGGAGGAATGATGTCTTAAGCAATTTGTATTCTTCTGTTAAGTTTAATGTAAATATGGCCGGTTTTTAGTGGATGTATAGAACCAGAAAAAGACATATTCTTCTGAGGGCTTACGAATGTAAAGCCTCTTAAAGTTGTAGTTTTTATATGCAACTTATAAAGCCTTTTTATCTGTTCTGATTTCAACATTTATTTATACGAAGGCATGCGAGTTCTTAAATTACTTTTTGACGATTATTACAACGCCTCTAGCACTCTGTCACGTAAGCACAGGAGTAAAGTTTTGTGTAGTTTATTAGACAATTTCATACAAAAGAGAAAATAGAAAGGGAATTGTTAGTAGTGGATAAGATTTGTGTTACTTGTTTTGGGTTGCGTTAAACATGCCAGTCTTGAGATTTATTTCCATTCCTTTCTCCTAATTTTATCGTATACGTGGCGCCTTACCACACCCAAAGGATAACGCTCATATAACAGTTAATCTTTGCAGATACATTACGTTTTTTCAATTTATAAAACGTCCTGAATATACACCAAAGCCTTTTAAAAGAGTACGTTTGCACTGCCAGCGATAGAAGCTAAGGTCACATAGAGAATATGAGATGATTTGTGGAAAAGGAAAGAATGTAGTAAAATACCATACGTATAACAGTTGTATAGTGTAATGTACTCGTATAGTCTGGTCTGGTCTGGTGTGAGTTAATATAGTACGTATAGTAAATTATATTATAATACAGTATAGTATGAAATAATATAACATAGTAGGTCTATAGTACACATTTTGCCAAGAAAGAAATACGTTTCTCCACAGAATTTAATTGTAACTTTAAAATAGACGTCAATGGTCCTTTATTTCTAACCAGACTTCCATTTTTCTGATGCTAGCTGCCGGAGTTGAACTAATTGGATAAAAAATAATATGCTTTTTCCGCAAGGGAAATTGCTCGAGTGACTATTGGATTTCTTTACAAAGAAATTGACTTGCGGAACGGCAAAAAAAATATGCTAGATAAATGAAACAGCATGCGAGTACAAAATAGCCGACCATGGTGGCATTGTCCATTCAGAAGAGAGACAGTTGTTTCGGGTAGCACTGGAAGACAAAAAGGGATTTCATTCAATTTCTGTACCAATGTTCATAATGTTGCTGAACGTACAGAAAAGGAACTTTTTGCTCTCACATTTAAAAGTCCAGATCTCTAATTTGAAACAAGACAGGCACTAATAATTATCTGATAGAAAACAGAATCTATATAGGTAGAACTAAAAATATGAAGAAAAAACAAAATGTTTTGCTGTGAGGGGAGACTCTACAAAATCTTTCGAACTGTATAAAGCAAGACAGGGACTCATACCTCCTATCCTTTGTCAGGACTGCTCTAGCAAGCAGATACAGGGTTCGTTTCTTTGACTTCAATATGTTCTACTATCAAAGCTCATTTAATCTCATGTGAAAATCTGAATCTCTTTAAGATATATTCAATCTCGTAATTAAAACAATGCTAAGTACGGATGCGATGGAGACAAAACAATAGATATATTTGATTCCTAATCTGTCTGAAGCATTTGCAAAATATATATATACCCTCAAAGAACCTATTTTCCTGCTGGCTTCTACTTCCATACCATTATATGCCTCGTATTAAATCTGAGCGTCGTTTTCCTCCTATTCATAGAGTGTTTATTTATTGGCTTCTACGCCAATATTTCAGTCAGACTAGGTGACAACTTTGATATGATTATCTCGTTCTTAAAGTAAATCTTCGCCGTTCATTAAATTCTGCAAATGGGAAAAGACGCCAATTTATCCACAACAATTGAAGACCTTGGAAATAATTCAAGCTGAGCTCCTTCTTAAAAAATTAAGTAGTGATAATAGAGGCAAATAAAAAAGGCAACATTTTAGTGGCGGGAAGGGGAAAGATGAGGATAAATCAAAGGAAAGTGCAGACAGAGAAGAGAAAGGAGGGAAACGATATTTGTAATACTTGATCCTTGTAGTTATTGTACTTATTTTCGTTGTTATGATTGCTGTGTGTAGTGGTTGCTCTGATTCTTCTGATTGTTTAGGGTGTTGTTATTATTATTGAGACTGACATGGATGTTCGCTATTATTGTGGTAACGAAGGTTTATCCTCGCACTAACAGCTAATAAAGATTTTAAATGCAACTTCTTACTAGGCTTCAATGGTTGATAGAATGGCATTGCTTTGATTGATCATGAAGGTATGTTCTTGTGAGAGAGATGAGGTAGTGTATCATTCTTTTTAGATTGGTCCAGGTCCGTTCAAAAGTCAACGGGCAATTGGCAATGGAACAAATTTCATGAGCATCAAAGTTAGAGGTTATTTAGCAACAGTTTGTACATAATTGCATTTCCTAAATTTGGAGCAAAATAATTTTAGCTGCGAGCTGAGCTAAACGTTGATTTTCAGACGAGCACTGTGCAGACAACAAACAGAAAAAAGCCAAAACGCTTGGTTTCTGCATTATAAACTTCCGTAAGTGATGCCCCATAAGCTGCCTCTATGGTTGTACGGTTAGAAGAGGCGAGATGGAAAGGGATACCTTTTAAGGAAAGGTACAAAGCGAGAGTCATTTAAAGTAGTCACCTAGAACATGAATGGATGCCGACATTAAGTGGGATGCTGACACACCTTTTTAAGCTCCTTAGATCTAGCAGTTTCCCGACATGATTTATAAAATGTGTCGATAAAAGAGAAGTCGATGTTAAGCACTTCTTGACTTTTAGAGTTAGAGGTCTACCTAGTGACAAGAAACTTCTAGAGTAACTGTATCTCGATAAACAGATTTACAGCCATCGACATTAGCTCGCAAATTGTGTTCCATCAGCTGCCACCACCACTGAGGGGAATCAATGCCATATTACAATAATATCAACTTTCACTATAAACGTGATGTTTTTCATGAATTTACATGCGACTGTAAGGGACATGAATGGTTCGGAACAGTCACAGTGAAAAATATCAGCAGTCGTGCCTTCAAAATGTCGTAATATTTGCTGAGTCACAGTTTGAGTTTTAGTTCCAGCTGACGTTTTCGTGTAGACCAGATCCTAATGCCTGCTTGATATCGCAGCTGGGAGACTGCTCTGACATAAAACTTTTTCTGTTTTCCCGCCTTGACTTTGAACTAACGTAACTTTCTCACTGTGTAAATGATATGCTCGTATTCTCTTGTAATGAATAAATGACCAATCGCAACCCAGGAAGTGTTGGTAAGTCTTTTATCGGAAATTAAATAATCTGAATTTATAAAAAATTGAGTTATCTTCAAGTCTCAAAACATATTCCTTTCTGAAACTTTCCGTATAAAATGTAATCAATTAGCGTTATGTTACTGTTGCCGAAAACAAGAACTAATGATATCAGCTCCAACAAATTTATCAGCTCCCTGTGCCTATTTGTGTAGTATTGCAACATGCATACACTTGATCAAGCATATATAACTTAAAGTCTATGATGAAGGTGGATACAGCAGAGTCGAAAAGCAAATGATTCAGAGATTCACTCTCTTATTTTTTGAGTAGGGGTGCTCTTCTCTGTCTATGACGATACAAACCTCATAATAGCCAATATCACTCACCGTCTGCTCTTTCTAGATAACATAAGTCTCCCTTTACCCTTTCTCTAAGACACCGGCGGCAAGATGGATTACATAGTTCAATCTCAGATTTTTTTAAACCCGTAAGTTTGAATTTACAGCTCAAGAATTATGTCAGGTGGTAATTCTTTTCCAGTTGTAAGCTATATTCACTTCAATAATTTTGTGTCTGGGTGACAAGGACGAAGAGAATAAGAAAGACTCCTTACTAATGAGTCATGCCTCCTATTATATAAATCTTGTCAAAGAGCTTAGAAACCAGAGACTACATGCTGAAGTTTTTGCGGACTAAGAAATGTAGAACACTGGCTGTTGTTAGTTTGTTTCCATAGTTACAGGTTCTTTAAGGTCAAAAGAATGGTTGCTGGGATAGAGATTTGAATTGACGTTTTTAACGTTGTTTTGGGGTCAGTGAGTCTAGATCTGTATGCCAGAGTTTCGGTCTGAAGAAAAACCTTGTGAGATTAAAGTGTAACTCGATGTTTCTTGGAGTTTTGTCTTCCTTTGCCTGAAGCTGTGGCAAATTTTAAGATATTTAAAATGCTCCATTTGAAATAATCTGGCTGTGTTAGTGCGTAATATGCGCAATCACGTAACATATGCTGCTAGAGATAAAAACTATCAACTATTTTAAATTCCTGCAAGTGGTGATAAGTGGAGAGATTAACAGCTGGAGAAAGAAGGAAACCACTGCATGGTTGACTGTTGGTGGCCTTACCGGAAAGGAGGGATGGCGATTGCTAAAAGTTTGAACTCTCAAGAGAGAAACTGTAACTCTGATCCTAGCTGCTCACGAACAAGACATCAAAGCAAATGAGATACAAATTATGATTCACAATACTCAAGATTACAATCCTTGCAGAATGGCTGGTCACTAATGTCAAACCGTCATCCACACTTTTAGTGAATGTACGAAGCTATCCCAAAAGGCCAAAGGAGGATAAGAAAGAGTTGATTGGATGGGCAGATGCAATCATAGGGACGTGTGATAATAAGTCATTGAAAACGAACGAAATTGAAAAGGGAGTGCTAAGTTGAACAGGAACATCAAGGATGGGAGGAAGGAAAGCCGGATCGAAAATTTTGAGAAAAAATTTACAGAAAGAAATTTCGTCACGCTATGATAAAGACAATCATTGGTGGTTAAATTGCAATAGAAATCCAAGAAAGATGGTATTGATCTTTGGTGTTGAAGAATAAATTGTAGAAAAGTGAGTCTAGAAAAAGCTGCGAAGGAAAGGAAACAGCAATTATTGCAGACAATGTAGCAGGTATTAGGAAACAGTGAATCTATTTGCTCTTTTCAAAAATTTGACTGGAGTTGAGAATGGAAGGGATAGGGTAATGCTTAAAGAAAATTGGTTGTACAGTATTGCATAAGAAAGGCATTATTGATAGAAGGAACGGCAGTCCTTGGGGGACCAAGTGAAATTGAATCATGTTTCTAGGCAACCACATCACCGCATCAAAGAGCCAGATCTACCCTATAAATGGCCTGCTAATTGAAGAAGAACTAACAACGCAATGAAAATCCAAAAATAGCAATAATTCTTTAACAAGCTAAGAAGGAAGAGAGAGAAGGGATCAGTGAAAGTATTGCCAGCCGCAATAAGTCCTGTAGAAGTTAGAATTAACAAAATAAAAATGGATAAAAGATTTGCTGGACGATAAATTTTTGGGAATGTTTGTAATGAAATGAAGATTACAATTCTGCTTAAAAGGTGAATCAAAAATAGGAAAGACTAGATCATAGCATTTTGTGTGAAAATATTACTTTTGCTGCCTAATGTTAGCTGAAAATGTGGGCTACTTGGTAGCACATGTTTCTTACTTATCAATAATAACGATAATAATATTGTCAATAATAGTAATGTTAATGTTGTCATTATCATCATCATCATAATAGTAATAACGGAAGAGCACCATTAAACAAATTAGATTCTTCTAAAATCGTTATGAACATGAGCAATGTGAGTTTGCACTTCATAAAATCAAGTCTCTCTTTATAAAACATCTTCACAGAAGAGAAGGAGAAAACTTTACTATATGCATGTCAAGGCAATAGACGTAAAAAATAACGCGGATTAGTATTAAATGTCTCTTCAATTGAGCTGGAAAAAATCAAAAGAATTGAAGAGATGAAACTGAAATTACCAGAAACAAAAAACATTATTCAACAATTGTAATCAACCTATAAATCAATCTATCTGTATATGTTTAAGTAGAGAAAGGTAAGATGTTTGTTAATATCAAAGACAGAAAGATGAAAGGGATTCTCGCAATTCTCGCGACTGATAAGCGGTCGTTAGACCAAGAATGAGACCTTGAATTAAGGAGTCTGTCAGTTTGTCTAGAGTCAGCAGCCCCAAGGGGTCCTATTACTTGGCATGTATTGTGAACATCAATTTTTCCCTTGTGGTTTTACTTTATTATTAGCAGGAACAGAGACTAGTGTTGAATGATATCTTCCACATACATTTTAAGGTACTAGTAAAAGTAGATGTCCACTAGGTAAAATGTACTTGACCTCGCCAAGCGTCGGGAATTTGAAGCGTGACGCTAAAGGGACAACAAAAACGTTTACAAGAAGTAACTGTTGGTAACATCTGCGTATCCACAAATTTGATAGTTAGACCGAACAATTGATTGATCAGAGCTCTTGAATCATTCACCTGAAACACGTGCAAGACTTTAAAGATTACATGGCTTAAGAATAAAATCCAAATACGTAGTGTAAACGCACAAATGTAAAAAACCATCTTCCTTTTTGTTCATTAGTCATAGTCACTGCAAATGTGCAGATTATCAGTTATATAGATCGTTCAACTATGCTCTCACGAAGCAGAATAGATTTCCAGTTGATATCTATGCGATTGACACCTGGATAGTAACTTCGTGACGGTGATTAAATATCACGGTTATTTTAAGAGATTGTAATGTGCATCTTCTATTATTCATTTTCGACTGAGAATAAGAACGGTTTGGTATCTGGAGGATTTGCAAGCTCGGTGTGTTTCTAATCGAAGTGACAAAACAAATAATTCTCGTACTTAAACCGTATTATTCACGACGTCATTCCTTTCCCTTTTCATTAGATTTCAGACAAGAGATAACAACTGCATTGCGTGACTATACTTTTGTAACCTTCTGTTGGAGATGAAGAAAATTACAATACTTTGTCTGTTCACTTTAAGAATCATAAAATGGTCATGGTTAGTCTCTATCCTTTTTAATGCAGCAGGGCAGTTAAGGATTCAAGAGGTTAAGCCAACTTCAGTATGTCGACGATCATATTGGCAATCGTCTTCCACAATTATGAAAGTAACATATTCTTGACGGGTGAAAGGGGCGCGATTGATGTGAATCAGCTGTCAAGTTTAAGTGGTTAACACCCTCCAAATAATTGGCAACGTCAGTACAGTGTTTCGGCGAGGTCGAAAATGCGAGAAATGAAAACATATTGGAGAGACAAATAACATGCATCGGAAACTAATTTATTCTTATCCGTGAATCATGAAAAGAAGACAATGTAAGAGAGCGATAATGTCATTTCTTCATTAAAAGGCATTCATATCGCTACGCAATCATGAAAACTATATACTTGGAGAACTCAAGGGAGATACGATCCCTGACACCCCAATCTTAGCCTCTATGGTCCTTCAATAACGTAAAACTTGTAAACTGTAGAAAGTGCAGCCGAAATTTGATAGCCAACTTTAAATTGTTGACATGAATGTAATACTGTATACACCTTCACAGGAGACCACTTTAGATTTAAATCTCCATCCAGCTTTATTAACAGACTGCTTACCGTTTTCATTATGAGTCTAGACGTTACTTAGATTTTTTAGCAATCACTTGCTCTGTTTAGATCATCTGGTATGAATGTACATTGTTGTCTCCAGCTGAGAATTCATCCTCATGTAATTGTTGCATCGAACAAGTCATAGCTTTATATTGAGAGCAACAAAGGGATTTAAAGACTAAGTTAAGAAACGATTTGGAATAGAGTCCGTAATGTAATGTTAAACGCAATAATTATAGGAAACAAACACCAAGTGTCCATTCTGTATTATTCACGAGGGGAGTCGTTAAATGAGAGCAACAGGGCTTAAACAACACTGATCATCAATGAGAACAGTTTGATGATACTTACAGTTTGAAGAAGGAGAAGACGGAGAAGAAGGAGAAGAAGGAATGAAAAGATAACCCCCAAAAATATATGATGCACTAAATTTTCCCCTTTTTGACCAGATACAGCAAAGTTTAAAAAGCAATATCCAACTCAGAGAAAGGGTTGAAAAAGATCCTTCTTCAGTGTGTGGCATGGGCGCAGATCGCTGTAAGAATATGAGAGGAAGGACAAGAATATTAAACGTGGACAATTTGAAATTTCTAAGCCCAAAAGTGAGGGGGATAAAGCAGATGTTGTTTCCCCGTCCTGAAAAGTAAGCCCATGATGTGTAGAATAAATAAACAAATCATCCGAAAGTTTGAGCCAAGTCAAAATCGTATTTTAGGGTATTGTCTACTACAATCGAACTCATGTCATAAAAACTAGGGTTCAAGTGTTGCAAACAAGAAGCAGCAGAGGCTGATGGCAATGTAATTAACCCAATAGAGTTTTACCTGACAGATGACCTGTGCACTTTATAAATAAACAACCGTAGACTGACGGAAGGGAGTAGTTATTTAGAAGCAGAATTCTTTGCTGTTTTAACGATGAGGTTGTAGTTAACTAAGCAAACACAGTCCAAACAAGCTCTTAGCTTAAAGATTATTTATTTATGCGAAAAGAAATTTCAAACCGCTTTTTCCATGGAGAGGACTTTACTACTCAGGGTTATAAATATTTTGGTAATATAAAGCAACCTTTTATCTCTACATAAAAAAGATATGTACAAATATAATTATAAATTCGAGGTATATACTTCAAACATAATATTATGTTTAAGCCCTTGACAGATGGAATTTATTGTTGTTAAATAGACAGCACCATCTGCTCTCTACAGCAAACATTACCGAGATGGAAGACCTTCATCTTCCAAGGAGTTCCGGACATTTTGGAAGTATGTCAAAATTGCATCGGTAGCGAATGATGTATGTAAAATTTGTCATTCACAGTTTGGAAAGATAGTTAATATCGCTAGGATAAATACCCATAATGTTATTAAACGACAGGAAAATTCTGAATAATGGAAATGGTTGTCATATGTAGCCCTACACGTTTCGCGATGAAAAATTCGATGAACTGAAGTCTCGACTCACTGATGATTTAATTGTTATTCGTATTAGAAAAATATCCGTTTGTATCTAAAATGTAGCACTGCGAATGTGTGACGTACCAATTCGAGGGGTTTAATTTCGGTTACTATAGTTCCTACAGTGTTTATGATTTCCCTTAACACCATAAGCGCAGATCGCTGTAAGAAGGGAGGGGGCAAAAGGATGAAACATGAACAATTTGGGCCCAAAAGTTGGGGGATGAAGCAGCTGTTGTTCCCCCATCCTGAAAAGTCCCTCCGTCCCTAGAATCTACGCTCAAATCTACGCTTAAAAGTGAGTTGAAGTGAAGGGACTAAGTAGTGTCTACACTTCTTCTTCTTCATACGTTTTCCCACTTCAAGTGTGGTCACTGTTTCTGGATCTAGGTTTGCACTTGTTAATGTCCGTTGCGTTTAAAATTGAGTTGAAGTAAGGGGACATAGTACTGTAAATTATTGTTCCTTTACCCGCAACGGCGGTTTTAAAGGGAGGCAAACTGTACTATGCACCAATGACAATCACCTCTAGGAGCTCCGTGATTTGATGGGAAGAAAAATTTGCACTTACTAAAATTGACCCGGTAAAAGTAAATAAATAATTTTACATTGTGGCTTTACATCCTTATCTGCACTGTTTCGCCTGAATTCTATTCGGATGAGCGACTTCTTAGTCCCCATCAAACTTCACTGCATTTCTGGGTCCCGAACTTTCGAAACCGCTGGTGCTCCTGTTTGCCACAGTTGTCAGAGAGCATGCAAATCCATTTGCCAGTATAAACACTTTTCATCTTGAATCATTTCAAAACCGAGGCTTTTATTAATTTTTGACAAGCTGCTTGTACTTCTGCTTATCGCGGTAGCATACTGTTGTCTTGAATAATCTTGTGTTATTCAATTATTAAGATAACGGAGCTAATGACTTTCTGGATTCCTAATAATAGATTTATTCAAGGTTTCTGACTATAGCACTCGTAGCTGCTTATCACAAAATAGAAAATATGTTAAAATGGCCCTATTCTCCTATTGAGGGGCGATATATTTATCTTTGCAAAACACGAGTTTAAACAAAATGTCACGATGACTCGCCATCGTAATCTGGATCTGCTTACAAAATAAAGGGAAAGGGAAGGACTTGGAACGACCAAGCAATAACAGCCTCCACACTATTATGACAATACCACAACCGTCTTTATTCTGCAAAGCATTGCCTTGACTGAATCATCTTCTTCTAGCTCTAGATATTGGTCATAAGTAGGAGACATTTTCAAATGTACAACAACTACTTGACAGGAAATAACCAGGTATGAACGATTTTAGATAAATAATTGATCATTTAAGACTGGTCCACGTGAGAGTCAAATATCGGAAAGGCTGAGAGTGTTCTCGTAATGAGTACGAGGATATGGAAACAATTGAGAATCAGTCACTGATCTCTAAAAAACACTAGATCGAGCATCTTCCGTCTGAAAGTGAGGTCAGACTTTGGACGCCATTTCAGTCC
>JAAAKL020005446.1:0-19306 GCA_010016065.2 Carybdea cf. marsupialis auct. non (Linnaeus, 1758)
ATTATAATCAGCTTGATACTTTATGATGGCAGTTATGAAATGTCAACGACGGAAACTGTGATGGTGATGAAGATGATGATGATGATGATGATGATGATGATGATGATGATGATGATGATGATGATGGGGTGATGATGGTAATGTGATGATGATGATGCTGATGATGATGATGATAATGATGATGATGTTAACAATAAAACCATCAAACTAGCCATCTACAAAATAAAGTTGTTGAAACAACTAAAAAGAGTGTCATTCAAAACCACCAACGTAATTATAAAAAGTGGTATTCACCTAAAAAATCTCTAAAGTGAAAACCCCTACAGTAAACGTTCCTAATGGAGAAAATCCATAAAGTTAATATCCCCACATAAAAATATCAACATGGAAAACATTGCTTATGAAAGAACCTCCCTGATATGGTGCTGACTCAAAATATTAGTTTTCCACTACAATGTCAATCCCATCATTGTTTTAGCTGGCCATTAAGTAGTATGAGAATAGAATTATCCAACAGTCAGTTTTTCTGCTTATTGTACTGTACAAATCCCTTGCCTCCTATAGGCTACATCTGATTGGCTGATGTTAACTGAAAGATTTTGAAGTAGTCATATTAAAGTATGAAGCAACATATGGTTGTTATAAAGATGATATGGATAAATTACTCCTTGCCAGCCCTAAGACAAAAATCAGTAGGTGGGTATGCCCTTTCCTGTTGCATGGCCCTTTTCCATGTTTTCCATCATCTTTCAACTGATCACTTTTACAGTGTTTCCATAACTTCTCTGTTATTCAAAAGTCACTTCTTCTCCTCTTAATACAACCCTTTTATATGTCCAAACCATTGTAGTCCCCTCTGTTTCATTCTTACCTTCATCTCTTCCACACAACATCTCTTAGCCAGCTTCTCAATGGAAACCTCATCTTGCCACTTTCTTCCAGCCATATACCTCATAGTATGTCAACGAAATCCCATAATTTCATTGACTCTTCCCATTGGTACCATAGTTTCTGTGCAATAAAACATAACTGGCCTGATGAATGCATCTTCAACACACACTTTGCTTTGTGGTGGCATGCTTGGATCCATGGTAGGTTTGCCATATTTCCGCATCTTTTCAATGATTAAGAAACTCTTGCACTAACACCTGCCTAACAATCAATCTCACCAACGTTAGAACATAAACTTCTTCAATTATTCATTCCTAGAATCATCAGTCCTTCCTCACATTCCTCTCTGCTCTTTCTTCCTCCATAGATGTTTGGAAATATAATCCTGCACTTAATTTACACTTGTCATCTATGGCACTGGAAAGAGAGAAGTGGGTTTACCCAAATGCCTCTCCCACAGCTTTTGCATGACAAACTTCTAGATTGTATGCTTTGTCCACCTATCTTATCATTTATAGAATACAACATACTTAATTAATAAAGAGAATTGTTGTATATCAAATTCAATAGCACAATTGTCCTGGACATCTAGTAATGAGTTTAGAAGGTTTAAGCTTCTCTCCCTGAGCATACGCATGACAATCTTCCAGGTAGTATGTTCTGTCCATATATCCTCTTGGCGAATACAGTTTTGAACATATCCATGATGCTATTCAGTCCTCCAGACTATAAAGAAAGCAAAACATGCCATGGCCTGATCTCTTCTTACAAGCTTTAATGACTAACTAAAATATTTAGTCTTGAGTAACCTAGTCAGCAAATTCATGCTCTACATCACAGTGAATGCTTTCCTTTGTGGAGTTGTTAGTTCTAAGATTAGCTTTTGCAGAAGATTATAGTTCAGAACAAGACCATGTCACAATGTGCTTGTATATGTATTATTCTGTCAACACATCATATTGCTCTGGGAATCACTTTCATACTTTTACTTACTTCACTAATAAAAGTTTGTCCAAACTTATAACTACATATTTCACAGTTGTAACAAGATGGTGTAAGTCCTACATGTACTGTAGCATTTAAGATGGAAATCTAAAACTTCTTATCTAATAGGTTGCATTCCCTTAATACCAGTGGCTTGACTCCACTTGACTTCTATCTAAACAAAACCTTCTGGTGGGACTATTTATTCTGAATAACCACTTGCAACAATAGTAGAATATCAGTTTGTTTGTATATGCATAGAAAACTCTCATAATGTTTTACTACTTCTCAGCAAATTGCTTTTGATAAGGTGAAGTGTTTACTATCACTCCTAGCTACCTTTGCAGCATGTTGTATCAGAGTCAAGTCAGACGTAAAACTTTCTACTGCATTAACTTTACCATACTCCTGAAAAAAGTGTTCCTGTTTAATAACAGCATTTCAAAAAACACACTAGCTACTTGTACTTAAAAATGTAAGTATATGCCCAGTAATAGCTAGTTACCTTCAGTGGAAAGCACTATCAATCTATAGTACCTAAAACATAGCATTTTGATATTCCTTCACAGATATGGCTTCTGAAAGATGAAGAGCACTAGCAGTAAAGTAACAGCATTGGCAATCGAACAATATCAGATGCCTGTGTTGTTAATTACTAGTTGTACTGTAGTTGTACATTTATCACCATCATCTTTCTGCTTATAGTAGCTGCCTCTGCCAAAATATTACAAGATTTTAATATTGCATAGTCACCTAAGAACACTACTTTAAATCATCATAAAACATACAAAATTTAGGGACTATGGAAACATAACTTTGAGAGAAGAAAATGGTCAGAAAGCATTGGTAGTATGTGTTTAGGTAGGTAGTTGTAAGAAACAAACAGGGAAACCTGAAGATAGGTAAAGAAAAGAATGATCCAGAAAAGGAAAACTGCATGAGAAACACAGTAAAAAAGATTATAACAGAAGCTGCACCAAAATGGTTTTACAGATACATGCTCAACAGTTTAAATAGGCTGCACCTGGAGTTCTTAAAAATCTTCCAGAATACTTGGGAAAGGATCACCTGCCATCTATTACATCAAAAATTGGGTTAACTCATTCACTTAAAATGGAATAGCATTCCACTAACCATAACATTTTCCTGTGAAACTAACCTGACAAGAATATGCTTGAGAATAAACAAAGTGTTTTAAGTCTGCTGTTTGTAACTAGTAACTCAAGCCTAGATTTGTTTTGCACAAGAAATAGACATTCTTTGGTACAAGCTTACAAACTTGTTTGCAATTCACCTATCTGTAAGGATACTGTGTTCTCTAAATTAAATAAATCTATGCAAGTATAGAATATGACAACTTTATAGTACTCATAAGTGGTAATTTGATCTTCACAAATTTCAAACACAATCACAAGGATGAGTATTCACCAACAGGAGCACTCCACAGAAAAGTCAACCTCAACCATAAAGTAACTAAGCACATCAAATACTCTTACAATTTATACTTGCAAATTCAGAAGGTACAAACTTTGATTATTGATATTATGCTTCTTATTTGAATATTTCAAATCCAAATGTGTTTTAAATACATTGGTTGCAGAAAATTGGTCCTTGTGAAATGATTGACTGCTAAAGTGACTCTTAACTCAAATAGCACCTTCAGTTTATATAAGACCATAAAACAGTTTTAGAGCAGGTTCTTTTTGTTGATACAGCATGAGAGTTAGAAGACTATGTTCTTTTTTCTTGTCTATTATTATGAAACATTCATCATAATCACACAAATGAGTACGTGATAACAAATTTCAATGTGCACAACACTTGAAATTTGAAAATTTGATAACAAAAATTCTGAATCCTTTTTTTACCCCAAATTTTCAGACCAATAACATTTCTCTTATCAACTGTAAGAAAACACCTTCTTAATTAGTATCTGTGTAAGTCAATGCTGAGAACGATATTAATGCAACCACACTCAGAACGAAACAATTTGAATCTCTTCAGTGTTAGCACAAGCTTGCTATAACAGCTGGGGTGCACTAAATCTTCACTATTAAGGAGCTTCATGGAAGATACAAGAACTGAAACTCATTGCAAAAAGAGAGCAGTCGAAGGAAAACTTTTTGTCTGGCTTCCAGTTATTGTTGTCATATCCCAAAGGAGTCACCCTCCAGAACTTGGGATTGGGGCATAATTTGGCCTAATGTGCCCTTTCCAAAAGGGCATGTTATTTTTGTTATAGTGGTATGCTGAGAGATTGTTGTTTATGCTATTATGGGAAGGAATGATGGAGCAAAACTGTTCTGAAGACAATTAAACACAGAAAGCAAGAACTGCAATGACTTATACAATATCTTGGAACTTATTAAAGCATTTCTATATTCTTTGACAAGAAAGGAATTGTGGATCACACTCTGTTAATTTTTCTACTCTGTGTTCAATGATCCTTGGTCATATGTCTGTTTGCTATACCTACACTGTAGGGTGGTAAACCCCCAGACACAGCTTGGCAAACATTTCTTCCCAAAATATGTCACATTCATACCTAAATTTTGATATGAACTTTCTCCATCATAAACTTATCATGTTCAAAACTACTTTTGGTTCTCATAGACATATAAGAATTATATTTACCAACAGTGATGCTATATACATCACTTGTTATTGTCAAAAGTTATTGCTCTCACAAGACTTCTTGGCTACATGCATGACAGTTACATTGTACTTACTTATTGCAGTAAACCATGATGGTTGTTGCTGGCGAAGGATGCACTTCTTATGAAGCCTCTCCATTGATTTCTATCTTGTGTTATCATGTATGCCTCATTAAGTGGGTTGCAAAAATAACAAGCACAGAGACCAGCAGTTATCAGATCTTTCACAGTGTAATTCTTCAAAGAGAGTTTTGGTACATTTGGGGGACATTTCCAGTCATCTGGTCTGTCAATCAAAAAATCTTGTTGGGAAACTTCTTGATGTCCATGGGGCACACATGCCCAAACCAATATAAATGATGTTTTCTGTACTATTTGTTAAGTATGAGGCTGATTGCAGCATCAATTTCTGATGTCAGTATTGTTGACTACATTTACATATTTCTTAGAGGAATGTGTCTCAATGATAAATCCCTTTATTACTATGAATACATTATAGGCAGTACTGGAAAGGTGTTCCAAATGTCATTTGCATAAGCTGCAACTGTCTCTTTTCTAACATCTATAGGGAAACTATTTGTTGTGTTTCAAAAGTAGGAGTAATAGCAACAGATAGAGATTGTACATGGATGACTGTAAAGTAATGATAACCATTAGGGGTAAAGATTTGCAGAATCAACTGGAGGTCTAGGGGTTTTTGGCCTTTCGGTCCTGATAAAAATCCTTTAAAAAACAAGTGTATCCCCATTGCACAAACATGTGCCAATATGTGTATTCTTTTGCCTAAACTACTAGCATTGTTTGCCAGTGACTTCAGGGGCACCTCTAGGAGTTACTTACTTACTTACTGCATGGTTTAACATCATTTTTCCCCAGCAGCTGGGGTTAGGCGCCTTCTTGTTACTTCCTTGTATATTACCGATCTCCAAGCAACACGATCACTTATCAGATCTTCTAAAAGAAGTTCTTGAAAAGAATTTGCTTAAATGTTATCAGATATCAGAATGACATTATGTACATTGCATACCATGAGGTAATTCTCTGCAGCTTGTTTCATACCATTTGTTAATCAGGTTTTAACTCACTGAGACGTATTGAATGCTTGATCAGCTTCTTAATAATAGTGTTCTTTGACAGTTCACTATGACATAATAAACACCTGTGTTCGGTTCTTCAAAGAGGATTACTTTACTTGGAATCTTAGTGTCCCTAAATGTATTGGTACCCTAACATCATTAAAACTACTCTAAATATCTTCACACCATACATTACCGCCTGTTTCTATAAGCAATGTTTTCGAAGCAAAGAGACATGGAAAGTGACATGGGGATACCTTGTACACAAATGAAGCAATGCATATTAAGTGACAGCATCATTAACTATTGTGCTACTACAGTGTCATTTTCAAGGAACTGTTCATGGAATTAATTTTAAATTTATCCACATTTTAAGTGTTCAGCAATTGTTGCTCAGGCTTATTGTATATAGAATGGTTAAGGAGCACTGGCCCCGGGAGTCAAAAACTCCATAAGGGTGCTCCCTGAGTATTGGAGATGGAAGCAAAATCAACACTTTTATCTTTCAAGAGTAAGAAACGCAGACATTTTAAAAACTATATAGCGAAAAACCAGGGAGCCAAAGCAGTAGTGCCCCCTCCCTAAAAAGTGATTATTATGACTCCTCTCTGTAACCCTATTATTTATGCCCATAGTAATCATCTGGCAAGTGCTTCATGTTTATGCATGCATAGCTACAGTGGCCATGTTATCAGGAATTTGCCATAGAAGATCAAAATACAATGAAATCAAATACTGATAAAATACTGTATGACCAGGTCATTTTAAGGTGCAAAGTTCAGTATTTGTAGGTGAGTCCTTTTTAAATATAGTTGGATGACCAAATTAAAATAATGATGAATCTTCTGGAGAGCCAGATCTTGTATTGATCTGCAAAATTGTTGTGTCAGTAATGCTCTATACCTTCATTGATCAAGCAAATATGACTGAACTTTATGCTTTTGGGAAATGTGGTTCATATGAGAGAACCTGTTGCTTGAAACCAAGGGCTTCTAAATTGCTTCAATAGCTACAGTTGCACAATAACAAGGTCATTATGACATACAGCCCTGGCATACATCACATTATTTTCCTTCTTAAGCCTTAAACACATGCTCTTACTTTCGTTGTTAATAAATGTTTCCAACATCATCATCATCATCATGCATTTAGAGTCCATTGGACCCTTTCCAGGGTGTTGGACTAAACATGTCTTCCTCAACCCCCAAAAAGCCTCAAGTCTGAAGAGAATGCTTTTGTTATGGGCAAGGCACAGTGAGGAAGTTTTTCCAGATGATCAAATGGTTGATGACTTATATTGAAATCTGACAATATGGCAAAAGCTGACCAGGGAATAGTCAACCCTGGGCTTACCTGGCTCAAAATCCTGACTTTTTTAACCGGGGGGGCATATCTAGTTCAAATCAAGAACGTTTAGTGGTGATACCCTAAATTCATATTTATCTCAATATGCGGCCACATGTATATAAATGTTTACATAAATATACACCAAAAATACCCTAAGGCTACTGATATGCTTTTAGCTGTGCCTGCAGATGTGTATCACTTGATGCCAGATGATACAAAGATAAAGCTGGTGATTTCATATGAAATCTCCATCATTTGAGAAATATATACTACCAAAAAGCTAGTAGCCTAACTAAGAGCATCCTATACAAACCAAGAAAATAGTGACCCTTTCCGAAATAAAAATTTGAGGGAAATCAAGCTTAAAAATATTGATCAGGCTGTGAACCTGGTTAGAATGTATAAAATATCAAAGACCCCGTCTTGGATACAGTGTGTACAGGGTTGCTTTATGGGGAAATACTAAGGTCAGGTAATGAATCTAAAGAATTAATACAAATTTTTGGTAAGGTTTAAAGCGTTCAATCAAAGACGCACTTACTACGTCAAGGGATTTGCACAATAATAGAGCCATTTACTGCCGAGGGTAAACTGGCGTATCACGCAACCTGGATAGAAACTGATAATTTTGCTGCTGTGCTGCTAATACCTGATAGGGTTAATATTTAAGTATTTCTTATCGAAACCAATACTTAAAAGGTCATTTGGCGACATTATACAGCTTGCAAGCCCTTGTGTGTCGCCGACAACACAAATGAAGAGCCGAGTCAGTTTACTACTGAGAACCATGAAAAGATTTCACACGATTTCAATCTTTGAGGTTAATGATTTATTCCTCACTTTAAACCACATTAATACAATAACCAAACTTCTCCACTGTGACGTTAAGTACCCCCAGAGAAGGCCATTTTAAAACAAATTTGACAACGTTTTGTTATAAAGCTGTGGCGAATAATAGCAACCAATCCTTACTGATCGATCATCATACCATTTCTAAATTCGACCTACTTCCACTCAATTTGCTGAGCTATACCAGCAAGTGGGATTTTCTCAGCGTCTGATCAGACACCATGCTGTCATATTCAACACTTGTTAGCAACAACTCTCATAAGC
The DNA here is from genome assembly GCA_010016065.2 of Carybdea cf. marsupialis auct. non (Linnaeus, 1758). Lineage (NCBI taxonomy): Eukaryota > Metazoa > Cnidaria > Cubozoa > Carybdeida > Carybdeidae > Carybdea > Carybdea cf. marsupialis auct. non (Linnaeus, 1758). The sequence continues at coordinate 8,066 of JAAAKL020005446.1, forward strand.
TTCCGGTGTGATCCGCAGTGCTCTGATTGAGAAAGCAGAGTAGTCTGTGACAGAAGCATGTGCAAAACCATACAAGTTTAACAAATCCAAAAACCATGATGATAAGAATGTAAGGCGTAACTTGCTTCCTTGAACTAGAAACGTAAAAATATGAATTGATGCTAGGAATCCCACAACTAAATCTGTATATATTGATAGATATAATCTATCTGTTTACTAAAATATATGACACCAACTCGTGTAGCCCCTGTAAGTATGGGTTGTGAGGTGAATAAAGCACACCGGGTCGCTTGCAGGATTTGGGAGTCACATGTTGATGAATGTTTAATGATTCTAAGACTTAATTAAGCTCGTATTATAAGGCCAACTTCTTGAACTTAAAGGAGCGATGCATATGAATAGTATACTAAAAACATAATATAACTTGCAAGAAGCTTTTCAGTTCCCTACTTACCATGTCCACGGGCCGTAATGCGATCCAATGACATCTACTTCGGCGAAGAGGACGTCCTCTCTCTTAAAATTCGAATAAGGAGTGCACCGGGAAATATCTTCGACCTTCCCTTGATCTCCCATACTTCTGGTTGAAATGTTGGGGAGCCGTTATCTCCCGATAATCCATTATGTTCCTCTGTAGCATTCATTTTATAACCATCTTTCGAATATTTAACTTCGAACGACCCTGGTTCAATGAAAATTTCGATAACAGTTTGGACTGGTCTAATTTCGTTATCCAAGGCGTCTCGAAACATACTGCTCATGTTGTCTGGGGTCAACAACTCATTTAAGTACGCCATTGATGGTACGACCAAAGTTGATTCGACATACTGATCACTTCCAGAGGCCCATCCATCCATGATTGTTTTCAAATCCTCTGGGTTACTCGCTAAATATGCAACTTCAAGTTCTTTCAAGTCCCTTCTGATCGAACTTGGAGGGCATATGGGAAATCTGCACCAATTTTGCAGCATTTTGGTTGAAAGGTTAACCGACATACTGGATTTCGGCAGTCCTTGCCTTACTCTAGGGCCAACGAGGCATTCCTCACAGTAACATTTATTAAGGTTATTTTCCAAATCAAATAACCGTGGACTATAGTTGTGGGTCAAAAATCTTATGCTTTTGTTAAAATAGTAGCAACTGTATTTGGATGACAATTTCCTATCAGGTGATTTGATGGGTTGTTGAGGAGGACTTGCTCTTCCAGTTGTTTTCGTTCGTACTGACGGCGTCAAGCTTTGTGATCGATCCGCTTTTCCATACTGTCCTTTACTACATTGATCGGGTACAGATCCTTTGCATCCCTTATGCACAGACATTCCACAAAATTCACATTTCATGCCTTGATATCGCAGTCCCCATAAAAATCCGCCACATACCTCACACCATTTCGGATGTAAATAGGTGTGGGATTCGAATTGATGGGGTATGCTCTTGGGCTTTTTCTTTGATTCCATTTCTTTACATTTCCGACAAAGTTCAAGGACGTGTATTAGTAATTCTGTGATACTTTCAAATCCACTTTCTGAAGCATCAGTTTTGTAGGTCTGGTCATCGTATAATAACCTATAATGTTTAATTTCTTCATCGAAGTTCATCGATAACACTATATCTCCAGGCTTACTAATACTCTCCCTCACCAGATATCGTCCAGTTTTGCCGGAGTGTAACCTTGCTACATCTTCCTTCGTTATCTTACCGTGGTAGCCTTCGTCCAAGTGCTCTGGCTTATCAGGAGGAGTATGAAGGCATGCAACCTTGATAGGTTCAGGTTTTGCAGTGTCCTGCAGGCGACGAAGCACCTCCTCCAGCCGAGCTGGATCAGTGGCTGTAGTTAAGCTGCCCTTCTTTCCGCTGTGAACAGACGAGGCAGCCATGTTTTGGTGCTAAAGTTTCAATATACCTTTATCTGGTCAAGCCTCCTTACTCACTGAACGTAATTGTCAGTAACCACACTGACAGTAGTCAACCAAGGCAGGTTGAATGATGACTTGAGGATTCTGAACCGAAGCATTACTTATGAACTTCAATGACTTTTGTGAAGACAATCCGTTTAGTTTCACAATTCTCCGAGTAATCTGGGTCTGAATGACGTCACTTCCCGTTTCTACCAGTGTGTGAATTCCTAGAACCATGGTTTTCATAAAATCCCTTGCAGACAACATTATACCCGCTAGTAGCTCGATCCTTGACGGAAGAAATACTGTAACAGAAGTCAGATAACAGATTTTACAGAATATAGGTGGCTTTAAGCACACTTGCATAACTATTTATGAGAATAAAATGCACAAGCAGTGATATACAAAGCATAAATGTTTGTCGAGTTTCGAACTCCCACGTTATTATAGTTGGCGTTATCTTCTCTATGTATATGAGCTTAGTGCCCTTTGTATGGGATACATATTCAACGGCGCTATGCAACCAACATTCATCCAACAGCTCAAGCCTGCTTTTCATGGATTTTGCTGATCTACTCATTTGGGGGTGCAGATAAATACCAGCCACACAAACTGCGTTTCCACACCTTTTTGAAATCATAACCTTCTCTCAATCTCAAAAATTAGTACGGTAAAGGAGAGTAAGTACATTTCCTGCTCAAGGGTATTACAACATGAAGGCATAGATTGTGAGTTTCATAATCTCTGAAGAAAGGGACTCGAACCTCTGGATCTCATAATCATTAGATGACGAGTCAACAGCTCTAACTATTCGCTCACATTGCTAGTAAAATACCGAGTTATTGACTTCCTATGTCTCATAGGCCTACCATAAGTACAGTGACTTAGCCAGGTAAAATAGTCAGTTCTGCCCGATGTTTACGAAGTAGCAAAACAGTACGAACGAAAATTTCTTCAGCCCCCAAATCCACCATATTCCGTTTCAGCCACCCAGAAAAGTAATTTTAAAGATATTTAGTACGAATCTGATAAGAAAACAACCAGGTTTGATAAAAACTAGTAAGAACCTGCAGACTCAAACATCATATACAACCAGAAATATCCAGATCCTACTCCCAAAATGAGCCAACATAGACATGCGCATAGCTCGCTAGCCAATAGATAGATTACCAAAAAATGGTCTTGCCATCTGGGAATACAGGAAAAAACTCCTTTTGGTATTTTTGTATCGACTAAGTCATCTGACAAAGGTCTATGGAGGGATCTTTTTTTCTAATAAATACAATAAAGACGGCGAGAGCTTAATGATATGATTATCAATGGACAGTAAATAAATATTTATGAAGATTTCTATGGATTTTTTAATCAATTTTATAAAGATTATTTATTCCTGCCCAGCGCATGCTCGATTATGAATAGTTCACAAAAAACTGCTAACATTTACACATGTTACTGGTAACAAATTTGTTGATTTGTGGTATGACGCTGGTGGAGTTACCCCTGACTACATTCCACAAAAAGAACGAGACAAATATTACAATATTTTTATATTATAACATTATAAAATCATAAGATTATCGTGTTACTATATCATAATATTATATCATAGGTGTCTAATCAATATAAGTAGGAATAAGGACAGAAGATAGGAAAGTTATTGACACTCAGTAGTTTCCTGCATCATAGTTTATGTGAGACCATTTTAGTTGTCATTGCTGGTAAGTTCCCGTTTGAAATGGATCTGAAAAATGATATTCATGTACGCATTTTCATTCAGAGCTTAGAGTATTCTAAACATGGCTCTCCTCAAGCAAAATCACACATTTAACGTGTGCCTTTACAAAGCATGACGTCAACATGTATTATGGTCTGTTTTGAAAGGAGTATTACCTTTACCAAGCAATAAACTGAATTCAACTGAAAAATAGGAAACTTTTGTTTGCTTGACTCTGTTGTTCCACTACAAAGCTTAGCTTATGATGTTGATGATAATTGGTTTCGTTGAAAGAAACTCAAGCCGAATTATTTCTGTCATGACATCATAAATGTCTCCTCTAGAATTCCCCTTTTACTTTACATTACCTTAAGAGACCTAAATATCAATAACACTACACAAAATCTCCTGTTCAATGCGCACCTTAGCCACTCTTCATCACCGAAAACGCTTCCATCATTCTAACTCTCTTGTTTAAACCAGAATATCCTTAACCTCTATTGCTCAACACCATAAACGTGGATTCTTAGAGGGAGGGGGATTGTTCCCATGACTTTTCAGGATGGAGGGACAATATCTACTTTATCCTCCCACTTTTGGCCCAAAATGTGAAATTCTCCATGTTTAATCATTTTGTTCCCTCTTCTTACAGCGATCTGTGTCCATGCTCAACACGCAACTCCATTGAATTAAATCAGTTTGAGTATTCGGTGAAATATAAATAAATCTATTCATGAAAATAGCATTATATGTACATACACATATACATGTATACATGATGGTATCTGAATATTGAATTATCGTGAAACTTTAAGTTACATCAAACTTCGTTATACATTCTGTAGTATATTCGATATTCTGCATGAATAATAAACATGAATGCATATCGTGCTGGCAGGGATTGAACCTGGTACCTCTCGCATCGGAAACGACGACTCAACCACTGCACTAAATAGTGCAATAGTTAAGTCGACAATTCGGGAGGTCAATTGCAAATTCTCGCTACCACCAGGAACCTATTTTTTTCTTTTTCGCTTAGCACTTCATCAGTGCAGTTTCCATGTATAATTCTGAGTACTTATATATGGAAATGACACTGATGAAGGTTTTTACAGTAAGGTTTTCTTTCAAATTCTGATACTATTTCTTAGATAGACTGCGGAACTCTCCTTTATTGCACTTCAAAAACGGGATTTATTACGAAAGTTGCAGTAGCAAGTATCACTGTTCGTAAAAGGTGCACAACTTTTCAAAGTCTCGTGTTTCTTATCGATTGGCGTCTATTTCATCCTTAATCAGCACAAAATATTCGAGGCTTTGTCCAGCTGAAGAAAATATACTGGAATTTTTTCCTCTATATACACTAGAAAAGTAGAGAATAAGTCACCACCAGGATTGCAACACCCGCGCATTAACGATGCATTTTTCTTCCAATTGAACTTTAACGTCCCCGATGATGGTATACTGAATTTCTTTGGTTGTCAGAGGTAGGCATCCAGCTCTGCGCAATGGAAGACCAGCCTCTCTTTGACTTGACCATGGAAAGAATGCCGTTCGTCATGTCAATCTGCCAAAAGCCCATGGAAAATATCATCCCCAAATTTCCCTCTAAATAATATAGATTAGTGCTTCTATTAAGTCTAATTTTACTTTTTTTGGTACTGGACAACATGAGTTTATTTAGGAAAAGAGAAGCTTAAAATAGATTCAAAGGATGCTGTTTAAGCCTACGCCAGGAAAGGAATGTGAAGTCTCTCAGGAATTAGAGAAATGACAATACTTTCTTTGCTCTAATTTATATTGTGTAAAAATTGTGCCTTCATTGGCCTCGGGGAAACATTCAAAAGTATCAGGAGAACAATTAAGTAATTACGTCCATTATTCCTCAAGTTTCTTTAAATTTCGATTTAAAAGCAACAATAATTTCCCCTCGAAACAATTGATCATTTGTTTTCCTGTTTTTATGATTATAATCTGTTATTCTGAGGGTAATGGAAGAGTGCGCCGAAATCTGTTAAAATAATTTGTTTCTCTATGCCATGGCTACATCTTGTGCCCTGCGCTGGGCATCTATCTCCATTTCAAAACATTTTTCCTACCTGTCGTATCAATTGCAGATGATGATGATGATAATGATGATGATGATCAATAATTAAGTTAAAAGTAAAGCTGTAAAGATCTCTCTCCGACTCCACACCTTATCCCCTCCCTCTTAGTGTGCCATCACTGGTACGTTTTTTTCGCAAACCATGCAGCCAATGTGCCTCGTACGAAGCTCAAGAAATATGACCTCCTTGGGTTCTTGAAATTGTTGAATACATTACTCCGTTGTCTTCCCGTAAAGCTCTTCTAAACTTTGATTCTCATCACTTCTTCTTCTCTATCCTGTAACCGTTTTTGAAGGCCGTTGGGGCGCTGGGGTACTCTGACGAATAATATTTCCCCACACCTCTCTGTCCGCTGCTGATCGTAGGGCCTCTTCTGGTGTGAGTCTTCTCATCACTCGCTATCCGTTAATTTAAGCCCTTTAAAAACATCATTTCTTTTGGTTCTGTCAATATCGGTTGCTTCCAATCTGCAAAATATTTCTTTCTTAGAAACTACGACTTACTACTGTAGAAAAGAGTAGGACTTTGAGCAAATGCATATTGCGTTCGATGGAAAGTTATCAATCAATGAGAGTCGACAGAAGTCTTCATGTGCATTTTCACATCGAGCGTCGAAGGTAACTAATGAGGCGATGTGGTTGAAAGAAGAGACCCGCTTTATCGGGACCTCTTTTCCTTATGTAGTTGACAGGTAGGGGACCTTTTGTAAATCCTTCGCTCAATACAAGGCAGGGTTGCCACTTCAAGGAATTGAGTTACTTTGAAAGAAGCAGAAATAAAAAGTAAACGAAAAATGGATGTAAAAGTGTCGGGATCATAAGTAAGAGGAAAGTAGTCTGAAGACAGAGAGTTCCAGATCTTGGCAGTCTTAGGAAAGAAACTCTTAGCATAGAAATTTCTGTTTATTTTCGGAACAGAAACAGAAAAGTCATGCAGAGATTCAGCATACTGAGTGGACATTGACCTTATGAGGGGAAGAGGAAGTAACTCAGAAGAATACTTACCAAAGTATTACCTGTAGAAAAGACTTTAAGATGCAACATCTCTACGGGGAGACAGAGGTTGACGTGTACATCTTTGGACACAATGTCTATTCTAAAGAGAAAGACTTAGGTTTTATAGAAAGGAAAATTAAAGTTCTCGTGAAAAATTTCCAGGGCATTGAAAAGAAAGTTACTTCGTTTGATTTAAAAGGATCGATGGGAACTTTACTGTGCAATGATAAACAGCCAACTTATAACACTCACCTAATGAATTCGTTAACAAAACACAGCACAGCTCCGAAGGAATGAGCTCCACCAAATAATGAATATGGTAGAGGAAAAGTAGCCCAAATCGGGCATGGTTCATCCTCGTAATCTTCAGTGTGTCAGTCCGTAGTAAAGTCATGAGGCCATTCTTTCATCCAGGGATTGAGTTGAAGTCCCCAAAGAACACTAAGACCGTCTGCTCATCGCTATCGTTCTCTGGAAGAAGGACAAATATAAATTTCGCCCACCTTCTACGATCTTCCGAAAGGAATGACCTTTGTCAGATTCCTTCGACTTACTCGATTAAAACACCGCACGGTGACAAAACTTGTTCTATTTGACGAGTTCCTTGTGTGGTTTCTATTACTTAAAAACAAAAGCTATCATAGCACTGCTTTGATTAAGGAGATATGTAAGCAGGAATTAGATCCACGTTGTAAAGTCCTCGTTCTGCAATTCAAGTGGATTTGGAAATTTTCATGGACCAACTTCTTATCTGGCCTACAACGGCACCAAGCTTTGCCATTTTGCATACACATGCATAGTAGAGATGCAAAAATCAAATAATTTTATGAAAGCTACTCAAAAAATTTCATAAAGAAAGCGGGTACATATAACTAAATGTTTATCGGCTCAGCCTCTGCTGTATTCTTTGCGCAACAAAGTTCAAGCTTTATAAAGTTATTGCGTATGAATGATGGCTAAACAACCATTAGTACACCTTGTTAACTCCTGTCAAATAGTCAAAAAACTAAGAGCACCTCAGTTACTTAAGTGGAGTTCCTTTGTTGAAATTATTATAGTATGATCAAAAGCATATCGAGCCTCGCCAGGGGCAAGAAGGAGCTTTTTGAATTTTTTGTATGAGTTCAGACTGTATGCTACTGCTTTTCATAGAAGTAAAGCAACCTCTTCATGTTAGATGGAGGAAACAAAGTAAATTCAGTTTCAAGTCTCTGCTATTCACCTTGTTCAAAGATACAATCTAACAGTTCAAAGAATTTAATAGAGAACGCAAGGCAATGGAAATGATGGCTTCATCGTGGGACCCCACTTGAGAACTAGCTGCCACTTACTGTTCATTTTCTACACAACAATGCATGAACAATAATGATGTCAAAGAGTAATAAAAATCTGGATATAATCACCCGGATTGCAGTATCTGAACGTCATTTGGAAACTATTATGGAAACAGCGTTTAGGACTACTCGATCATGTTGCTAATCCAAGCAACTTGAAAGGAGGTATAGGGTAAATAACACTTTACTTTCCCCAGCAATTAAGACCGGTCAAAATTTGTGTCTTTTTAGCGGAGGATTAAAAGATACTTGGCACAGTTACAGCGTTCCTATTTATATAATTGACAGAGCTAGGTAATTTTCTCGATGGAGGTGACATGGATCGAATATGAGGCACTGAAGGTGAACTAAGGAAGAACTTGTCTTCCCCCTACTTCTACTATTAGACTTTCAGTACGCTAGAGAAAAGACAGCTTGCATCAAACCAACATTGTGCTGTTCTCATCAGCTATCGATTCTACCACATTGCTTGTAAGTCATGAGTGTTCTCCTCCCACCTCTCAGCTCCCGCCTAAAACAAAAGAGCAAAGAAATATTTGTCTTGTATGGAACTCGAGTGGAATAATAAGCATGTAAACTTACAATTTATTTGCCTGGATCATTTTGCGTTTCCGTACGTAATTTTGGTAATCAGAAATCTCGATTTTCCACATCAAAGTCTGATATATTTGATAATCAAAGAAGTACAGTTTATAAAATTAGTGTCATTGAAGCACCAATACTAACTGTTAATGCCAAAATAGACAGAAATGGCCTTGACTTATTTTTACTGAAATTTATATTGAAAAAAAGAGTGGAACGGAATGGAACACTCAGAATCAGTCCTATGACAATTTGAAGTTGTAATTGGAGGCCTCGAGATGCATCAATTGGGGCCTGCAGCACATCCAAAGGGAAGTAGTAAATGTAGAGAATAGAAGCAAACAGGTTAACACCAAGAGCAGTCTCTGGCACATAGATATTGTCTTCAGAATAGTTCTGCACTCGGTCGCATGTTATGTTGTCGTTTACCGAACCAAAACCAATAACCCAAATTCTTGTTTCGTTATTTCCTTGTTGTTATGGGATCAATAATTCTGTGGATAGGGGCAGAATGGTATTTTATCAGTGAGTAAAGTTGAATGAAGTAAGTGTTTTATCACTTGTTAGACTAACATTTTAGATTTGTATGATTGCTCCGCATCATATAACGTCAACTACAGCCGCCTCGCAAGTGCATTGTCTTCGCTGTCGTGCAACTACTTAATGATTGTAGACATAATAGAGAAAATTGAAAATGTCACCACCGGGACTCAAACCCGGCTCCCACACTTTCGTGGCGTGCTGCTCTACTAACTGAGCAATGGTGACTCGGTGATATCAAATATTTCTTTTCTCACCTATAGAACTTTCTACCTAATGATTAAGGCCGAGGATGCCAAAGCTTACTATTCTATTTCGGCTTGTCATTAAAATGATCATCAGATAATTTGCAATATATTTCATGTAAGATCTAGAGTTTACTTTGTTACATGGTGTCACTTGACTAGATTCTTTCAAATGTACGAAGTCTAACCAAAGTTATTCGGGAAATTTTCTATTGTAAACAATAGTAAACTTCTTGAAGCTGTGATAGTTATGAGTTATGAAGAATGGCTTGATGGCCTTGCATTGGGGACAAGAGTAACCTCGTATTGTATCCGAGGAACCCATTGCTAAGAACGGGTGCAAGAATCCAACAAGACAAAAGCTTCATCTGAAAAGCATTAATATCTGCTGTCTACTGAAGTCCTTGTACACATTCTTGACTCTCACCACTTTTCAGTCCCAGGCTTACTACAGTATGATTTGAGAGTCCCTTACTTGCACAGTTTTAAATGGAGCAAGAAATAATCCCGTGAGATCCTAGGTAAAGCGCTGTATTAACATTTTTGAGTATTGTTCATAAATCTTCTACTCTAAAATTGTAAACTGTTTCTGTATATTGACAGAGTTGTTCTGATTCATTATTGAACTTCATCTAAACAGTTCTTTATATCCAAGTGCAAATATTGGCAAAACCCTGAATTACTATAGACATAGGGGTGAATAAACAAATCGTGAACATTGAGATGCAAAATCTTAAGCCGAAGTTTTTGACATATGATCCTCAAGCTCAGGATTGTTGTACTTTGATTAGGGTTTGGCATAGGCATCTTCTGCAGAATTGCATTTAGAAAGGGAATAACTAGTTTGCTCAAAAAATATTTTCCTTGTCTAACATTTTGATGACGTTACCGACACTTAGAAGGGAATGAAAAACTTGACTACCACATCTGCAAATTCAATGATATGACATGAACAGCAAAGTGCTATCCCGTCACTAATGTTATATAATTCTATCATTTAACTACAGCAAGCATCATGATATCTAAAACATACTACTTCGATAAGCTTCCAAAGTACTTGCAAATCCGCTGTCCACTTGAGAATCATTTGCTGAAGATTTCGAAAACAAATGTATCCAGCACTATAGCTGGACAAGTATCGAAACAAATGTTTCTATAGAAAAGCTTAAAACTGTAAGAAGTTGCTCTATTCAACTTACTGCTAATAAATGTTCAATGGGATTTAAAATCGACATCGCACTATAATCAATTCTTAATCACATAAACCCTGATAAGGAGAGATTGAGAATAAGACAAATTTCTTCCCTTAACAATAATCAAAAATCGGATTGCTCTTCTGCGACAGCATGTGATAGTTTAGAAGATCGTAGAACATCAAGTCGGCTGATAAATTGTGGAATGCAGAATGGTCCAGCGAATTGAAGGCAGAACGACCTATGGTTTGTGTCGAATGACATAAACTTAAGAGATAGAAGACAGAGTTACGACAAGCCAAGCGATGTCAGTAAAGTGACGTAGCATAGAGAGTGACGCAGTTAAAAATAACACGAGGCTAAACGAGTAGATGCTGATTTAAGTGACGTATATATTGTCCAAAGTCGAGTGTAACGTATGGTCAATCAATATGAAACTGAGCGACTTAAAGTGTACCTACAGTGATCAGAACGTTTTTGATACTTGATTCATTTAATTTCAAGGGAGTTAGTTTTGGTCTCTCGTACGTTTTCCGTAGTTACACGTGGTCCTTCAACGAACTTTTTCCAGGACGAGGCCATTTTGACGCCATAAGGAACAGGGAAGTTCAGTTATTGACGCTGAAAATTTG
>JAAAKL020005447.1:0-19305 GCA_010016065.2 Carybdea cf. marsupialis auct. non (Linnaeus, 1758)
GGTAATCCATGTAAAGGTTATCAAAAGTCATTGTCACAAATTTAAACAACCATAATAACCTCCAAAGCAAATTTTAATGCTGCAATGGCCAAACATCAGTTACATTATTGATTTCATTCCAGAGCTGCTCTCATTTGCCCTCGCATTTAATAATATGTATCAAGATCCTCATTTTCGAATTCTCCTTCCCATCAATTTGTTTGGATCCACCATCATTGTCTATGTCTCTAAATTTGTATGATACAAATGTAAAGTGAGGAATACATTTCAACTCTATTTATCAAATTATAAAAAAAATCATATTATGTGTTGATTGGTATTATCATGTATCACATGTAAGTTAGAAGAATAAAAAATTTATTGGAAATAAGTGCAGCCTTATTAGATCTAATTCTAGTATGCAGATATGAAATTTTAACAGTGTAAAGATATGGGATAAAAACTTCAAGCATTGCTTCAATAAGTGCTTTCAGTGGTGAAACTGTTGGTCTAAAATGCCCCTCAAAAGAATCGTTCCACTACAATGGCTGCAGATATTTGTGTTTAATGTGTACGAGTTACTACAGTTGCAAATGAGTAGGCTAACTTTGTAATCCTGGCCTTTAAAATAGTTAACCCAAATTTTAATGAAGACAGTTACAGAAAGAGCCAATGATCTTTCAACAAGACACCAAAGATGCATGGACCTTCATTTGAAGCCTTATAACGTCTCTGCAAGTGCTATACCCTTTCTCTGTGTCTACACATTTTTTGTACCTTTTGCAAGACCACACAAAGTCTTACATCAGCAAACATATTTTCAATAGCAGATCTGCTTTTCAATCGTTAAATATAAATTGTTCCAGAACAAATGGAAGTTAGAACCTCTCTCTTGCCACAACTAGCTACTCAACTAATAGTATCATAGCCTACACAGATGGCGAGTCTAAGAGCCAATCCACTAAGCCTTCAGGGTAGTAGCGGTTTTAGTGACTGTGGGGCCCGGGCCGAAAGCATCTGCGGCACCCTCTTTGAAAAAGTCGTTTTTCGGAAAAATTGTGACACCAGGGCCCCTAAATACTCAAGTCAAATCTGTTGCTGTTTGAAACAAGACAAAAGAGCATAGAGCCTGATATTGGTTTCATATCTTTCAGAACAGTATAATGTTATACGAGGCATGGAAGACTCGAGACGATGAGTAAAGCACGAATATTCTGGTCGCACGGAAAACCCACGTAAAAAGAACACAGGACGCATTCATGTGGTTCGACGATACAATATCATTGAACTTCTGAAGGCTACTTGAGACACGTTCATTCATTCCTTTTTCATTTGTTTACTCTGCTTGAAAGTAAAAAGTATACTTCGCATTGTAAAAAGGGCCTGGGTACTTCACTCTTTTTTCTTTAGGTGTGGGGCCCCCTCCTGGCCACCGAAAGCCCGGGGCTTGGAGCCATGGCCCCTCTGCCCCTAAAACAGTCACTGCTTCAGGGCAAGTATGCCCATCATAAAATTGTGCTCATCAGTTTAAAACATATGTAATGCATTAGTTTACGGAACCAAAATGAAGCACCGGTTAGCTTAAGCGACCTCACTCTTTGCAAGAAACGAACGCGTTAAAATTGCGCAATACTTCGCTTCCGATAAATTCTTGTACGTTTGGTATCTGAATTGCATTCTGCTCGTGAAATAGATTGAAATGGGTTGCCCTGCTTAGATTTAATCGCCCAGTAAATAATTAACTAAGAAAATATGTCTTACCTGTTGACTTCAACGGCTTTCTGCCGCGTCCAGTAGTCCCTGATCCAAAATCGTAGGATTACTTTTGGTGAAGTCAGAGATTATGAAACCAAAAGTCGGAGTTTTATACTCTCTGTTGCCGGTGAAGTCGTCCAGGTCTGTCGATGTTCCCATCACAGTACCAGCAATTGTAGTGCTAAGTAGAATATTTACATTTTGCAGCAGCGGTTATCGGCTCCCGATGGCCACTGACCACACGATTTTGAATCGATCATGAATCGGTACACCATGTTGATTATTCAGAAGTCAGTTGTTCATAAATAGAAATGACTCGGGATTGACCGTAAAGTAATTTTTATCATAGCAATGACAAAATCTTTGCACGACTGAGGACCGTGACAATCCTCCGTATACAACGTAGTCAACAACTGAGTACATCGCTATCCTTTCATGTATGTCTGATCACCCCCCAAAGAAGGCCCTGTTTGTGTAGTGCTAAGCTGTAACGTATGATTCACTCCGAATTACTTCCCAGTATTGCAAACCCCGTTGCTAATCTATGCGGAGGTAACTTGAAATGCATTAGTCGCAGCTGATCGAGCTTCATCACTTTTCTCAAAAAAGAGGTTTTTTGAAATCAGTGAGGTTCATGCATGATTGAGAGCACAATACAGAGCGAGGCAAATCTAGTATTATAGTTACAGATCTGGCGCACTGATCTCTAAAAAAGATCAGTGATCTGGCGTCCGAAAAAATCGCTCAATGAGCGATTGATTTTGTTCGTATTCGAAATTGCACGATGGATTCGTACGCATAGAAACAGAACTGTGATAAAGACCGTAATAGAACAAAAACGGACGTATGACATCGGATACATGGAAACAACGCTTTGCTTTATGGGTAAGCCTACATGTACAAAGGGACGAAGAAGATTTCGGGCCGATATTAGCGCAGATAGAAAGTACATAACTCTTTAAGCATAACCTACCACCTGTTGTGGAATAGATACAAAAGCTAACTGCAAATACATTGAGTAAGCAGACCTGATCGAACTATGGACTACGCTTAGGCAAAACATAGTTCCCTTTTGCCATTTTCGGCAGTGTAACAAAGAATTCCCTTTTTATTGATAAACAGTAACTTGTGCTTCTTAAGTTGCATACCGGTAAAGGAGACTTTTTTCCCTACATGCAAAGTGTGGAGTAGCGTCGTCAGAGAGTAGTAGATATGTAAGTGAAGTTGATTGTCGCGAAGGCCTAAGACGTAGGTCATTCCAACGTGATTGATCCTAAGTTACCGTTTTCGGTTCCAATTTTGATTCAGTTGGTACGTTTTAGACAATCGGTTCTACCTAAAAGTTACATTTTCAAAAGTTTGTTTTGATGGTGATTCCCGCCCAAGCAGCATTTTAACCTTGCAGGAGAGGGCTTGCCCAAACAGAAATTGCCATTCTTTGGAAGCGCCCCTTTCCGATTCAATCGAGGGATCCTTGCCCTGCCTCTCCATGGTCGGCAAGCAGTAATTGCAATGTCGCCAACATTAAGAAGTACAGCGTTACGGATAAGGGTGATATTTTTCAACGTTCGTCCAGACATGGTATTCCTGTTTGGCTTTGGTCTGCCGTTCGCTGTTTTTAAGGGGAAATATCCCCCTGCCAGCAGATGAATTTTATCCTGAGTTAGAGAAACTAGCTAGAAGGTAGGTTGGAGAAGTGAAGGGTGAACCATATCAGTAATTTTCAACCTTTATTCTGAAAAAGGATTCGCAAGGCCCCTTACTTTTCTCATTGTAAGGATAACTACCTAAGAGTAGAAGCCTGTACCTTTCAGGTGTCATGCACGTACCAGCAATAAGATAACTCTAATGTTTGACTGTCCTTGATTCACCACCATCTACCCTTGATTAGAAATTTGCAAATCTTGCTAAGATTTTGCTGGTTTCCATCTAGATTGTCACGCATTTCAAATTCCGAAATCAGGAATTGACTGGTGAACAGTGAAAGTAACGTAAACATGAGAAAGATTTAACAGGGCAGAAGCTAGGATGCATCCCTACCTTAGGCCAAATAACACTTCGAGGGGTCCTCTGTTCACTCCCCACCAGCTAATATTCGAACCTCCACTCCGTCGTGGAAGGCTTCCATGATATTACAAGCCTTTATGGCATGCCTTACGTAAAGAGAATGTTCCTTTTTGTGATCTTTTTACGGGGTCACATACCTTATTAAATTTAACACGTAATATATGAGTTGTTGGTACGACGTTTCTCCATCAGTTAGCTCCGAGAAAACACCATTGCGCTTGTTGGCCGAAAGCTTTAAACCTGAATTGGACTTCAGTGTAGTGATTATGATGATAGACCAGGTACGATTTAGAACTATGCAGACGTAGAGCTTGCCTGTGGTGGAGAAAGAGTTATCCGTATCTGGGTGTGTAAGGTAAATAGAGTTACATTGTGACCATGTAAAAGCCCTGAGGCCATTGTTCATATTGCTGGAAGGTTTATCGGTGTTTATCGAAGTTCTTGGATAAAGGACAGGTTGCCAGCTTTTGAAATATTTGTAGGGATGTAGTATTAAACTGTGGTCATTCCAACATTTAACCCTTTTATACTTGCTTGCAGCTTAGTCATTGCTGGTTGCGCCTCGAGCTTGACTAAGATTTCGTCTTTAGGAAGGGCATTCAGGACTGTGATGGGAAAACGTTTCTTCCAGTGGTCAACCATGTCATCTCTCTCGATGAAAAGATTTCCATTCCCTGTCCTCTGTAAAGTTGAGCCTAGAGGAACAGGGTTCACTTACTGGTCTTGCAGCTTGGAAGAAACTCTCTGTGTCACACTTCTCTGTACATTGCTCCATCAGCGTTCCTCAACCTCGGAAGGTGTTTTATCCCCCTTGGGATACCAAAATTTCAAAGGAAGTACCCTCTGGATCTACAGTACGTCAGCAGAGCTTCTGAAATATCTGAAAATACTTTGTCATCTTTGCTCTACCATATTTCCCAAAAGCCCTTCAGGGTAATCGGGGTTAGAGCAGCATAGCTCTAAATCTGCGATCATCGTGGCCAGTTGTCTATTGGGAAATATTTTCAAGAGGGGGAATCGATGCAGCTTACATCTAACTTCAATCCGGACTTAAATGAGATAAAACTGCAAAATTCAAAATCTTTTATATTCCGTTTCGTTCCATTCATAGTGGGTATAAAGGTATTTTTTTATAGATTTTGTTGACAAACTGTAAGCAAAAGCAGAGGCCAATGTACCCAACTACATTTAAGACAACTTGTCTAGAAGCAGGGAAAACATCGGATATTTGTGTCTAAACAGGCACAGTCGTACACACACTTTTCTCAGCAGCAGTTCTTCTTTATCATGAATTGTATATCAGTAGGCTTGAAAGCTGATTATTTGGCATTTAGTGTACTACGTAGTTTCCCCTCCATCTCGGTGCTCATCTCGTAAACCATTCTCTGGGCCGTATCATGACATAGTGGTCATGCTTGTAAGGTGCCTTTGCTGCCCTTATCTGTACTGTTTTCTAAGACATCTTTGAAGGCAGTCTTTAACAAGCTCTTGACAATACACTGTCGCGTGTGTCTTTCCATCCTTGGCAATAAGAAGAGAGATCCTGCAAGCCAAAATCAAACTTCAGGCCTATCAAATTCCCGCTTTCCTTTAAGCAAGGGCCACTCACATTCACCCTTTGAGTAAGGGCCAGTCGACCTTGTGTCCATTACTGACATTTTCCCTTCCGGATGGACGTTTTCACGTTTAAAATGTTGGCCATCTTGATGAGCCGCGAAATGTATTTTCTAGTTGTTAGGCTTCGTAGAGACACTTTATAGGTTTTTTAATTGGAACCCTGAGGGCAATAATTTGATCATGCTTTTGTGGTGCAAGGTCGGTCTTCTTTAAGCAATACATTTTTGGAGCTCGACGGAGTAGGCTCGACGAACACCTCAAGATAAAACAACAGTTGTGGATGTAGATGCCTAAATTAGTTACGAAGTATAAAGGGAGAGTATGAAGTTAGGAAATATTGTCCGTAAAGCAATAGCATTGTATGATATATTTGTAGTGAGATAAATTAATGATGAGGAAGAGGAAATAATTCAGATCAGTGAGAGAAGAGAAAGACTAGGCTACACTGGAATCTTGAGTATAATTCGTTCGAATAAATTATAATGAAGTAATGTTATTAAATTGAGTCTTTTCCCAACATATCAGCAACGGAAGAACGAAAAAGAGAAACGACTTTAATGTGCCCTACACGATTGACTGTGTAAAACCTATTTCTTTTATTAGAAAAGTTAGCAGCAAAACTGTATTACAGCAAAAATCGTAACTGTGCCCTTGATATTCTTCGCACGTCCCAGTACCTACCAACTACCTGATTTTACCCCCTTTATAATCTCAAATACCCTAAGTTGCGAAATAATGCTATATCTAATGGGCACGATCCACCCACCATTGATTTTGCAGGCGATGTGGTTCTTTTTAACAATGATTTCTTGCTACCAAGAATTGCTGACGGCTTTAAGGGGTATCTATTCGTAAAATCTATCCTTGAAGGCCACTGGCTATCAACTGCTTTATGTATATAATTATCAGTGAAAACCAAAGACCAAAAGAGCATATTTAGTTAAATTTTTCAAACTTCCTTTGTATTAAGTTTTGTCTGTTTAGTAATTGATTAAAGACTTAAAATACATTTATAAAACATTGCAGCAAATGGCAATACAGTTGCCGCAGCAAGTTGTATGAAAGGACATCGTTACTGCAAAACTATCCTCGCCTTGTCTAAATCTAGACGTGAACATTTGCTTAATGCAATAATATCTTTCTTTATGACGATTGAAAGCACTTTCAGCGTTTAACCCATGTAAAACATCGATCCTGTCCAGTGAGGTCCGGGAAGAACCGAAATCTGAAGGCAACAAGAACGCAAAATGTCAGTTTGGTGTACAGGTACCGTCGAGTTGAGGGCTTGGGAGTGCACGACTGGTCATCGCACAGTCGTCTAGTGAAGGGTAGGCGAGTAAAGAGCTGTAGAGTACAGAGCCGTCTAGTGCAGGGCCGTCGCATGCAGGGCCTTTCTGGTGCTATTGAGTGCGGGGCCAACGAGAGTCTGTGGATAAAAAAGGTGCTGTAGGCCCCAAGTGGCGGGGGTAAAACCATCCTGGCAACCATGCCTTACTTTGGGGGCTCTTCTACTGTTATGATAATCCTTCAGGGCGCCGGTTGTGGGGCCCTCGCCCCTCCTAACCCACGTTTCTCGATAGTAACGGTTAAGTGTGACATACACTCTTGTACAGTTCTATGATGCAATGCCTATGTCTCCATTTCAGAGGTACTTCGGCGAGAGATCGAGGCATGCAACCTCACATTCATGAAGAAGTTTGACGAGAATGATATGAAGGGATTGTCAGAGCTGTACACCGAGGATTGCAAATTAATGCCAACTGGAAGCAAGACGATTGTTGGCAGAGCAGGTAGGTGCTAGTAAATTAGCTATTTTATTTTAAGAGTTAAAATAGCAAGTGAAACATTACGTTGTAATCATTAGCCCCTCACCAGGATCAGGAGAAGACTATATCAGCCAGGTTTGGATTCTAATACGCATGTAGCAGGGTGCCTCTATTCGGAGGTGTTCTTTATGTTGCTGTTGCTTACCGCTTGTTGAGTCTTTTTGAAAGAGCACATAGGTCCTGGTTTATCATACTTTTCAATTTTGTCTTAACAGGTTTTAGTTAAAAAAATAAGGGTTCGGTTGAGAGGAGGAATGTATTTTAATGGTGATGTTGCAAGTCTTTCTTCTGGTGATGTTTCTAAATGACTCAATATTCTTGTATGTGTGCCTCCTACGTACATAGACGAAATTCTCTACTTTTTTGGTAAATGAACTGTAAATGAGGTTTATGTTGTGGTAACGAAAAATTATGTCAGTAAGAGCCGACCTGGACCTGAGATAGCAACAAGTATTTATTTGAAGGTGATGAAAGTAATAACGTATTTGTGACACGCGTTTATTATCACAGAAAGAGAGCAAGATGTTACTCCCATTCTCTACATGGGTGTTATAACTTAAATTAATATGTAAGCGGGATGGCACAACCACCTCCTCATTTTTGGTTGTTCCAATGCATTTATTCTGTTTTGAAAAGCATTAACATTTTTAAGCTTGCATCCCCAGATATAAATACCTTGTCTTGCAAGTCGATCTTCACTTCTTATGAATTAAAGTAGAATCGAATAACGTAAGCAGCATGAATACGCCATAGCTAACAGAAGAAATGCGGCAATGTGTCTCTGAACCTGGCAATTAGAATTTTTCTCATTTCGAATCGATTTAGTATTTAACGCGTGGTGACACACAGCGCTTCGTTGTTGTTGATAATTTTGCAGCCTTTAAGTGACGTTTACATGGTTGGAATGAAGCCTTCTTATTTTCGTATTTCCAAGTTTTTATAGCTTTAGTTTTAAAATGCTATGATTTGATATACAAGAGCGAAACTTGTTTCATCGACCCCAGATGCTTTTTAAGGTATCTAAAACATCTAATTGAAAGAAAGTTTCACATACTTTTAGTTAAAATCAGATTGCATTTCCCAAGTCGCCAAAAGTCGCTTGTAAGTTACATCGGACAGTTGCCTCAATTACTCTCATTGGCAACTACAACGTGATCGGTTGCTTCCTTTGACATTAAGCCTGGGTGGAAGAACCAGCTTATTATCATATCTTGCTATCTTGTTTTTTCCTCAGGTCCTGCTACTGTATTTGCAGCAGTCCGTGCTCAAGGAGTGACAAAGCTTGTTCTCGAAGTGCAAGAAGTCGGAGTTATCCATTCTGACGATACGGCATACGAGCGATCAACCTACACTTTTTATGGTAAAGATGGTGGCATATTTGACGAGGGGAAGTGAGTTGAGTTTAATAGAGATTGAAGTTGCGTTTCCTCTGAATGTTGTGTGGCTTTTTATTTATTTATTGTTCTTGCACCTTCAGTGGTATCATTTTTGTTTACTTGACGTTACTACTGTTTCTGTATAGGCCCTTGTATAAGCCCATTAAAGCGAGCTTTTCAAAGTAATTGGCTCTTGGGTTAATATTTGGTAATACTTGGTTATTGTGCTTCAGCTCCCCCTACGCAAAAATTTGTTTGCAGTAAATAAGTACAGATGTCTTGAGCAAAGTTTAAGGAGCTTGAGGACTGCCGTTATCAGGCAGTAAGGATAGAGAATTTCAAAGGAAACGGCTTTGGTCATATTGGTTTTAGTGAAGAGATAGACGTAGTAGTTAGTGTACACCAAGGATCTATATTGGGCCCATTTTTCTCAAGTTTTGATATTGGATGTGCGCAGCGAGATAAGTGGAAATGATGCCTTTTAGTTTCTGTACGTTTGTGAGCCAATAGTAGTGATAAATTCCGGGGCGCGATTCAAATGTCGTGGCACAGTGGTTGTGAGGTAAAACAGGTTTGGGGTTAGGTACAGTATAATGACATGAGGATCAAGTGTAGGAATGTTATTAGTGTAACGCCGCATTACAAATTGCAACCCAAGGGAATGATATATACATAAGCTGGCGTACTCAGACAGATTTTTAAAGTAAATGTAGTTTACTCTAATTTACTTATTTTTTCAAACGATGTAAATCTTTAACTGTCGGGACAATTTTGCAGAAATAATTTACCATGTTCCCTTGAAACTTTTCAACCCCAGCATTTCAAATCCTTTGTTCTCAAGAAATGACAGGTTAATGACCTGCATGGAAGCCCTGGCATTGTCAAGTCACCAAGCCCAATGAAGATGGCCGTCCTTGGTGTAGGTCACAGAACTGGATATTGATATCGACGTGTGAAGGACTTGGTACTCATTTAGTGACTAGAGGAATCAATTGTTTTGTCATCAGGTTTTACCGAGTTCAGTAAAAAAACGACCCGTGAAAGCGTAGTCCCCATGTTGTCATCGCGTTGTTGACTGGTTCTCATTTTCTCCTGAAACTATTCAGCTCTTAATTGTTCTTATTTTTGCGAAGCGTGATAATAATAACTTTAAATGTTAGCGAGGATAATTGGGCTATTAGAAAGGATTTGTAAAATGCACTCGAGTTTACTCGTAGATAAATCGATATCTTCCTTTTTACATTATGAAAAGATTTATGGATATATATGTTGTTTTTTCTTGAAATTGATGGAATGCGTAATCGAGACCTTAATCGTCTTTGTATACTATTTCTCTCTAGGTACGTCGTAATATGGAAGAAGATCAACAACAGCTGGTATTTGTACACGGATATTTTTAACAGCGACAAATAACCAGAGACTGCTTTGTCACAGGACCTTGCGTATTGCTTAGTTAAATGACGAATGTGTAAAATATCTCGTATGGCTACGACTTCATTTGACATTTGCTACACACAACTCGCTACAATAACCGTATAGTGTATATAGCTGTCAGTCATCTGCGCGAGACAATGTTATTGTGAATTGCACTAAACTTGATGCATTTCTCATTTTGTTGTTGCCTAACTATGTAAGATCCTCTATGGACGTCTGCGCATCAGTTTTTGATCGAGCACTGCTTAGCGCGGCTATCTAAAACCCCAACAAAACTAAAGGGAGCTTACACGTCAAAGTAGCTCTTCTGCCACGAATTCTAGGTCATAAAATGTACGCCATTATTGCCACACCATGGATACCACGCCGCATATGCAACACCGAATATGCCACGAGAAAAGTTGATTTCACATCGAAGTGGACGATTCCTTCTCTCAGGTTTTTAATTTCACTGCGCAGCAGAGAGATGTCTTCGTCGGTTGATGAGGCCACTATCATTGCTCTGATAAGTATTATAGTGGTAAGGAGGAAACGTAAGAGGAGCTGGTGGATACATCCCTATCTGAAAGCAAGTTTTTAATGCAAACCCCTTATGCTGTCTCGTAAACCATTTGAACTACATCCACAGAGGTGCTGTCATAACTTATCATCCATAGTGAAACCTTACTTTCTGACGCAGAATAACAACTAACTACCGCAGACCGAAGAAGACCAGAGAAAGTGCTCTTATTTCTAACATATTTCTGAGTATCATTTTGAATGAGAGCACCTGCAACATCAACTAGGCACCCTTCGCAGCCCCGCTTGTCGGTACACCATTCTTCCGTTATTAATCGAATTCAAAGGCCTAGGCATATTTAATGATGCACTATTTTCAAGGAATCTCGGTAAGTGGCAACTTCATAGAGATCATAATTCATATTTGGATGCTCTTAGTTCTCTTTAACGCGATTATCAGATATTAAGTTTTATTCCTGCCAAATGGACTAGAAGGTTGCCGCCTGGCAAGGTTCCAAAAACATTCCGACCCGATTCCAAAGTCTATACAACACAAGTCATGACACTCCAATGACACAGGGAGCTAAAGTCATGGAAGCCAGTTTGGGTCCTCCTGGACCCACTTTTGAAGCTACGATGTACAGGGAATGACCGTGTCGATGTATCGTGTAGTTGAATTTTTGAAGGTCTTAATCAGTGTGTCATAGTGCGACATTTTACTCTTATGGTCAAGGCATGGTCCTAGAATTCAATCGCACGGAGGATATAAATATGCCGTTGTTTCTGCGAATTATATGGTCATATTACGAGCCGAGTTACAGCAGCAGTCTGCAGTGAAAAAGAAAATTCATGTTGTGAACCTCTGAGTGGCGTTAAAATCATGGATAGGATAAGTTTGTCTTTTGGTATATATTATTGTCAGCGAGAATAACTGAACAATGTCAGTGTATGATAAAAATAAAATATTCTTAAGTTTTATTCCTTTGGTATGACAGACAGTCACAGTGACTTGGAATTCCGTTACCACTCGTATGTTGATATTTCATTCATCAAATCTTGAACACAGAAAAAGCTGCGCGCAGGCAAGACAGGACCATCATCTACAAAGGAGGAAAAGTGGGATTCCTGAAATTGTTTACTAAGAGCAGCTGTGTTTTGGTCGTATTTATGTTGACAAGCCATGTATTATTCCAATAAACCACAGATTGAAGAACAAGAGGAAGTTTGGCTACCATGTCACCTCTACTGGTCAGGTTGAAACTTATGACAACTTTGTAAGCAAATTGGTATATGTGAAACGAAGGAATCCAAATATAATTCGACAATGTTTGGCACAATCTGAATCAGAACGCGCGTATCAGACGGCGATCTAAAATCAATGAATTGATTCTCTATACACTGTAAACGTAATATCGAACGAAACTGAGGCTTTGCAACGAAATCTAACTGACCAGATCCTACCAATGAAAAAACTGACTAGCAAAACTACGCCCCATCCTCACTTGCCCGTGACTAGGACATTCCGACATACATGATCTCAAAAACCTTTCGTTACAAAAGCAAATGATCCTTTGTTTACAAAGGCAAAATGAACCTTAAAAGAAACAACAAAAGAGAGCAGCTTGCTCAACGTGAGAAAGCTGTTGTGCTAAACACAGTGCAAAGACAAAAACGTCAATTGAACCAAATATCCTTGTGTCCAATGTGCACAGCGATATATTGCCCCACTTCGTATTCAAGGTGATTCATTATACTATTCACTGTATCTGGGGTGCATTATTTAAAATTGGTTTACTGTTGCTAGGATGGCGAAAATTTTTCTTGAGGGTGTAGCCTATAAGGCTTCCCCTTTGCTATGGTCCTGTGCCTGCCTGAGATATAGCCCAGCAGATATTCACTGGTCATTTATTACGTGCGATATTCCAAGATTCAAATAATTATTCACGGGAAAGGCTACTGTAAAAATATCTGATATTCCGTTGGATATTGATACCTTTCATTATGTCGTTGAGATGGAAAACTACAAATTGCACTTTGAGGTTGCACCTAGAGTCAAAACATAATAGATTTCTTCTTTAAACATTAAACAAAATTCGACTTCAAGGGCATTATCATATTCATTTTTAAGGCGAATTTTTAGTTTTATAGATTGTAACTTGGACCTATTCATGCTCACATAATTGTTGATGTAGAGATTGCATATTCAATTGCGTAAGATATCGTGAGGTTTGTTGTTGCCTCGTCAAAAAATGATTTGAGGTAGCAGTTTATGTTGTATTGACCTTCTTGTCATTCCAAGTATGATTCAATGGTGTACTTAAACCAATTTGATAAAACTTCATGCTACCTACAAAATCCCTGATAAAAGATTTTGGGGACGTTGGTAATGGAGGCGATGCCCTGTCATATGATTATGACGTGATTTTCAATTGGTCTAGATTTCATAACTCTAAGCACAGATAATATCCTAATGGAAAGAAGGGTACAAGAGCAGACATAGGGGGCTTACATGCTTTTCTTTCAGAGGGCTTACTTTTTTCTTTAAACGTTCAGTGATTTCAAACCTATTCTATTGACTTTGCAGACATCGTTAATGGAAAAAAACATACCTTGCTGCACGATTCCTTTGACTCAATTTTAAAATCTTACTAAGAACCATCCATCTGTCGCTCCAAACCAGTTGAGTGTTTGAAGAACTAACCATGAATACAGGCCTGTTCAGTCCTTTTTCCACTTAGCTCCTTCTAGGAAATAAAAAGCTTAGCGTTACTCCAATAAGAAACAATGCAGGCGAATACGGGCAAATATCTTGATGTCCAAAAGTTTTAAAATAATTCAATCGTACTTACGAAAATCTGCTGTACATAAGGTACTCTAAGTTACAAAATCCTGTTTTATTCGTATTTAATCGTATTAGTGTAGAGACTATTAAAGTTAGAGTCAGAGCATGCACAATAGAAATGCGGAGAGAAAGTAATGGCGTCACTAATCAAAAGTTTGTGAAATAGTACGATTTGACTCCAGATATCTAAGGGCAGCCCTGGAATAAGCTGTTTCGCAAAATCATGACCAGACCTGTAGTCAGTGGCGAAGCTCTGCTTTTGGAAATGGTCGTGCTCATTGCTAATGACGTCAAGTAGCCCCCATTAATACCTTTCTTAAAATGTACCACACCCAATTTTTAATTGATATTACCATACCAGTGTACAAAATCTAAGCCATCTAACTTAATATCTTTACTAAATATTTAATAACTTGTTGCCAGGCAAATTGGTTCTCAATGAGCTCAAGTCCCACGAGAAGGGATTGCCCAATGCTTGAGTTTCAATTTTTTATAGCAAAAGGAACCTTACCAGCCTCACGGCAACATAAAAACTGGGAGTAATTAAACTGGTCTCTTCCGCCAAAAGAAAAAATAATTGAAATTGCCGCAATAAACTCTACATAATGAAGGGACCAGTTGAATAATGTAATGCTCTCCTCCAACTTAGTATGAAATGATCAGAAACATGTTGGCAAAAAGTTACCATATATCCACATGCAATGATGAACAGTTCTTTTTACCAAAACATAACTTAATCTGAATAGAAATGGATTTTTCAATTCAATCAATAATCTATAAATGTAATGTGTTATGAAAAGACAACCATCAAGCCAGCAAGTCAACAAAGGTAGCAAAAGATTTTAGGGTGTCTATAGTAATATAATAATAATACTGACCTATCTGTGGTTTTATCAACTTAGACGCTTAAGAAAGTACACTGGTATATTTCTTCATAAACCACATCCTGAATCACAGCATCAAAACGCTCTATTAAGTCGTTATAAATATCAGGTTTAGCTCCCATGAAGACGTCGTAAAAGTACAGAATCTAAATTTGCAAACATTCTGGTACATTCCTATGATTACCTCTATCCAGACTCCTTATTGACTAGTCATGGGCCTGAAATGGTAGTTCCTGCCTGACCAGATATAATACTGCCTCTGTGATGACACTCAACTTGCCTCTGCTTTGCCTATTGTAGCGATATATTTCCTGCTTTCTTGCCCTTGATATCATCACATCTACTCCTTCAGCAACATCGAATGTTTTCCAAGTCTCATGTTTTTTACTATCCGAGAGAACATTCCTCATGTTAAGAAGTCCAGTTTCCGTCCTTGACTGAGACATCTCAGGCTTGAAGAGCAAGCAAGGCCAGCAATACAGAAATCTCTTGCCCTCACTGGTACAACCAGTACTTTTTACTGTGCCAATGTTCTTGAAATACTGTCTCCGGTCTTCAGTTGAAGTTTAGGTATTGGCCTCCTTTAAAGAACGATTGGTTTCTGCTCAGCAATATATCTTATGCCGAAAGGTTGTTTCAAACTCTGCGACGTCCTGACTTGAAATGTTACTGAAGCATGAAGAAATGCCATCCTTACTTAATGTTAAAGAAAAGTAATCAAAGAACCGTTCACAACAACTAAGTTTGGTCACAACAACTTATGATGAAATGCATCGAGTGAATAAAATGCAAGAGTAAACCGCGATCGCGTCTTTTATAGGAAATTCGATACATGACAATGAGATCCTCATTCCATGAGAATTATGTAAATATCATGAGGTCGTGCCATCCTCTGGGAGCAAGACTATGCATTGTTCTTGCCTATTGTAAAGCACGACCAAACTTAGGTTGCATATGATGGAGCACGACCAAAACTGCAGGGTGTACATAATGGAGCACGACCAAATTCCGGGAGCTGATCTGATGAAATCTTTAAAGCGGAATCAAATCGTTTCCTGGTGGAATGGATACGTGCGAGGTACTCAACAGAGGCAAATAAGCCAGGGTAGGTTTCTGAGAGTGCGGTGAAAGATCTATTATAACTGAAATAAGGCGTTAGAATGAGAAAGATGTGGAAAATAGAAAATATGTCATCTTCGCGATTTGCCAGTCGTGCTGAGCACGACAAGCACGCCTTTCAGCTACACCACTGCCTGTAGTGTATATAGTGTTTAAACTAAAGGTGTTTGAATTAAAAAAAATATCTGGTCAAAACTCTGTTTACCTTGCGTTAGGAACCAGCATCAAGTATTAACGTTTCATTAGAGAGATCTAAAACTTTGAAAGCTGATATGTCGGTGTTGGGAAAGGGCTACCCTCTCAATTTTGACAATTGACGATCTTGCTAATAGGGTAACGTTAAAATTGAGTATTTCTTCCATAATTCAAACATTTTCAAAGTCATG
The DNA here is from genome assembly GCA_010016065.2 of Carybdea cf. marsupialis auct. non (Linnaeus, 1758). Taxonomy (NCBI): domain Eukaryota; kingdom Metazoa; phylum Cnidaria; class Cubozoa; order Carybdeida; family Carybdeidae; genus Carybdea; species Carybdea cf. marsupialis auct. non (Linnaeus, 1758). Next base: position 15,784 of record JAAAKL020005447.1, read on the forward strand.
AGGCTACACTTTCCTTCCGCATTGTAAAGACCACTGTTGTGTTATCCCCATTGTATAATCTCATCTATCACACGACGCATGTCATATCCTATTTAAGTCAGTAAATATTCCTTTTACTCTCTCTCTTCTCAGCAATACATTGGTATAGGAGTGGAACACGATGACTACTATTTTCTTCTCGACTGCTATAACCTGATTTACCAACAGCCCCATATGCTACTACCGTAAAGCCAATAGAATCTAACAGTTACTTCAGACCTTGATGTATCGTAAGAAGACAGGCAGCTCACTGATAATACGTGCAGACTATGAAATAGAAAGTCCATTATTCTCTCCATGTATGATACTTAACACACACTCGCGGCTCAAGTCTTGTTAGTTAGTGGCTTCGTCACTTTGTCACTGCAACATGTTACAAATCAATATTTTCATAAAACACGTATTGTACGAACGTTTTCAACCTCGGTTCCCTATGTCTAGGCATGTGCTTAATTGAATAACAACTGAATGCCAATGATGGCGGCTGCAAGTTCTGCTAGGTTCAGGTCAATACATTTTCTGCCTATCTAAATATTTCTTTTGGTCGCAATGACCAGTGAGAGACATCTTTGACAAGGCCCATTATATGTCAAGTACCAAAATGACTCGAAAAGTTACCGTTGAAGGCAGTTCTAGCCGTCGTGTTTCCGCAAATACCGACAACCCGGGAAGCAGTCGAAGTTCAGTTACCGAAGGGACTCCGAAGAAGAAAAGTGTTTTTGAACGGCTTGGATCAACAAGTTACGAGGTACTATCTATACATGCTACAATAGTTATGCATGCCTAGTTATCGCCATTTGGAAGCAATAATGAGAGGCTGTGAACCTACCATTCAATGGTTAGAAGGCTGGCGGCCCGGCCCGGACTGACAGGTTGGGTATACAAAGAAATAATATCAGGTCTAGAGGCATTTCCTGACATGTTTACGCCAGTTAAACATAAATGATTTGATGGAGAATAATTTTAACTTCCTATATTTTAGTAGTGGATTTTAGTTGATGCTTTGAAGGCCATTTGGCACGTGGAGATTTTCGTATATATAACACTTAACACTGGCAAAGTCTGTCGGGCTTTCTTTGTGTGTGTCGGTCCGGGTGGGATGGGGGTGTAGGGTGTTAAGGTCAACAAAGAGCATAAAAACCACTGCCTGGTAGTTAAAATTAAAGGGCATTACTTACATATAGCGGCTAGCCTTTGCTTACTTGTTGGCCTTTTTGGCAAGGTTACAGGTTATTTTTAAAGTTTAGGATAGCGCGTGTAGGCCTAGTATCAGGGTGATGTAATGTTAATAACAGGCCTGGACAACATGCAGCTGGAGGCCACGACTGGAGGCCATTGTAAAAATGCAGAATGGCTAAGGATAACTGGGGTTTTTTATCATGGTGACAGTGTTAAATACATCTTTAGGCAAAATCATCTATAACAGGTGTAATTTAAGAACAAGGGAGGGATATCAACCAAATATAATCAATATAAGCAATTACCGGTATAGTCTACATTCAACCCATTGATTATCCGTTAATACACTCTATTGAAGTACAAGGAAACTGTATAAACAAAGACGACAGACTATTCTAAGAATGAAATATTAGGATAAGATCGTTGACAATAATTAATTAACATTAATATCTTTGGATGTTGACAGTTTCAGAACTTTCTTCTTAGTCTCCTTTGTTGATCTTGTTGTAAAATGTACTCAGAAGAAGGAAATACATTTTCCAAAAGCTCAGGCTTTAGGGAACCTAAATTTTTTTGTCATACATATTTCTTAACAATGTTTTATGTCTATCTTTTATGTAACTATATGGACACATAAATAAGAACAACAGTTTTTGCAAAGCCTTAGCTTTCAGAAGATGTATTTCCTTTTTCTGAGTAACGTTTTAAAATTGTGAAGAGGGAGCCTTAAATGCGATATTCCTATTTACAATATTTGCACTTTTTACACCTAAAAACTCCCTACTACAAAGAAATTGCACTACCTAATGGTTGAATACAAGTAAGAAGAACGTTTACAGCCTACACATCTTATGTCAGTATAAAGAATAGACCTCAGAAATCTTTATAAAAAAGGAAGATGAAAAACAAGTGACCCACAGAAAACTAACAATTGCTACCTATCTCAGCCTCGCTGTCGAGCTGTGGCATGACATGACCACAGTACTACTTAGTAGTTCTTGGGTATTAGCCACATGACAAAATGCACAGTAGCGATCACTAGTTAGATGGCCACTGTTCACACAAGTACTAACTCCCTTTCATTGAGTCCATTTGGCTTAAACCTTTCAAGTTTGTGTTTCCAAAACGTTTCCTTTTTCGGAGATCACTTTCCATTTCAGCTTAATCAGTTAGGCGAAACTCCCAGTCTCCCATTCCCTTACGTTCTATGTCTTGAAAATGTTCAAACAAACCACTTTGCAGAAATACTTTCTTATATCCTGCTGTTTTTTGATAAAAGTCCTATGCTGTGATTTGTAAAATATAGGCATAATTTGTAGCCACCATCTCTGGCATATGAGTGCAATTCCTTACCCACTCGACCATAGTAGCTCTATATACCAATAGGTAATCACACTGCTGCTTGAGTACTTAATACAGCAAGGTAGAGCTTAATACTACTTAGCAGTGTTAAAAAGGAAAACGAATTACCACAGTTACCTAAGGTTCCTTGCCTACATAGGAATACTTTAGTAGAACTTAATAACTGTATAATAAGGTAAATTATGGTAGAAGTGTAGTTGAGGAATTTAATTTACCTTCCAGATTGATGAACATCACCAGTTAGGACATGAAACTGAAGTTTACTATAGTAATTCACCTTTCTCTTTCCCCTTTACCAGTTATTTGAATACTACAATTTTGCTATACCAGTACATACCACAACCAATATTTGTAAAACGAGTAAGTTGAAACTTCTTGGTCCTAGAAATTGAAATACTGATCAAGTTTAGTAATGCAGAGAATTTAATGTTGGCTATAAAATCAGAATGTTTCCATCCTTGTTCCCCCTAGTAATATTTAAACAACCTCATATGTTGTATACAGTGTATAACTTTGTTCTTTCATAGAAACCAGAAAAAAGTAAAAGCTCTTCTCATGATACAGAGGGTTCTCATTCAAGAAGTAGTAAGTTTGGCTCAGGGGATACAAATGCTGGGGATAGCAAGGATGTTGAAAGGAAAAAAGGTATGGTTGTAGTAGATTATACTTTCTAGGTATATCGATGAATAAATCAATATATATATCTATATCTATATATATACAAACTGTGATAAAATGACATTAAAATCTATGGGTACACCTGAAGAAGGGTGTTTAAGCGAAAGCTATGTATCTAGCCTCTAGGCATCTTTTAGTTTATAAATAAATATATATATATATATAGAGAGAGAAGTCACCACTATCTGAACGTTTGCCACCTAGAGAAGTCACACTCATGAAAGAGAAGTCACCACTATCTGAACGTTTGCCACCTAGGAACAG
>JAAAKL020005448.1:0-19305 GCA_010016065.2 Carybdea cf. marsupialis auct. non (Linnaeus, 1758)
TAAAGAATTTTCTAGAAGAATCCAGATTAAATAGTGCCGTTGCCCAGATAAGTCAAATTAAGGCAATCCCATGACACTATCTAATACATGACAAATTTCATAAACGATGTGAAAAATGTGTAAAACAGACAATCAAATAAAGCTTCTAATTAATGTTATTGGTCTTTCAAAGTCTCAAAGACCCAGAAACGATTGTTGGGCACATGCCAATGAAACTCTCAAGATTACTAGTTATTAAAAGCTACGTCAACACACATGGCTTAACAAATGCTGCCTCACACAGAACCACAAGAAATTTTGAAAAGTTTGGGCCATAACTTGAAAGTCCCATAACGATATTATTTAAAAATCTTACCACCAATCTGATCTTCACACTTTGGCAGTTGCAGAGCTGTTTCACAATGGTCTTTTAAGCAGTTTGTAGTCATATGGAAGAAACACTGAAACGTACCCAATATCTCCATAAAAATAAATGACAACAAAAAACTCTTCATCACACAAGGTGTCAATTTCCGCTTCTCAGTGAACTCTTGAATAAACATCCTACAGATTTTATCTTTCCTTCAAATGTTAGAGTAAGATGGTTATATAATGTTGTAGACGTAACCGTTAGTAACAGTTACTATATTAACCCTGTATTTTCTCTGAGTTCCCTCTGCAAATTTGTGCCGTGACCACTATTAACGTGGGTTTGTGTCGCACTCTTCGCTACAAGGAATTACGACTCAAACTTTAATGCTGAAACGGGGAATGTTTCGACGAATATTAACGGATGATTCACAGAGGTGGAGAAGTCGTCTGCTCATTATTGTGCACGCTCTTTTCTCAAAAAAATTCTGGCCTTCTCTCCTAGAATAGGAGCTTGCACATTTACGCGCTTTATGTCAGACGCAATAGGTATCATGATTTGGTTGTAAAAGGCGATGCATTAGCAGTCACGTTTCCACTTGGACGTCTTAAAGACAGTTGGATGAAGAAAGTATCCTGTCCTATTTTGAATCACCTTACATTGTGAATATGTTCACAGTATTGAGAAAATCAGATCAGAACTATTAAAAGGCGTCGTGCGGCCAACCAAAGTACATTTTTGTTTACAAGGCAATGTATGTTGAATAAATTGTACAAATATCATATTAATAAATGTTTCTTTTGTAGCGCTTATCACAATGTATCTAAGCGCTATAGAGTTGTACTACCTAAACGATGCCGTCAATAAAATATACCTCATATGTAAAGGATGTCATGTACAAATGGGTCTTGAAACTAGGTTTAAACTCTTGTACTGCTGTTTTATTTTTAGCGTTTGTAGGTGGGGGGGGGGCGGCGGCGGAGGGTTCACAACACAAGTCTAAGCTAAGTGTTCTATCACTGGAGGTTTTGTGATTTTGGTACATCTAAAAGTATATGAAGAGTTTAGGGTTCCAAAAAGAAGGGGTCTCTCATGTTGTCACATCGCAGACATATTTCAGTAATCGATTGTTGAATGCTTGGTACTTTATGAGAAATCACTAAAACAGAATACGATTCACTGAAAGCCAATGTTCTCTTTGAACAGGGATTGTTTTGATGATTCGTTCTGTAAACAATTAAACAAAACAAAGCATTCTGCATATGCTATAGTATTTTAAAGTACATCTAAGTTAATTCCATACAAAAGGGAGTTAGAGCAATCCAGTTTGATGTCACAAAAACATAAATCAGAATTTCCCTTGACTCTGAGGTAAGGTATTTTTAAACTTCAATTACTGAGATAATGTACATATCAAATCTACATTCTCGGACATAAATGCATTTATCAAAAACTAAATCAATATTTTGTGAGGAATTTTTGGATTTAGCTTTATCTTGACTGCTTCTATATTCGGTTCACTTTTGTGTTGAGACACATTATGAGCAGTTCGATTTAGTTCTTTTTTAACTTTAACTTGTTTTTAGACATCCGTTCATAGATCTGCAAGTTTCAATTTTGTGAAAATCATTGTAAATCTGTCTTTAGGTGGTAGGTAAGAAGGAAACATAAAGTTGTATATATTTTCTGTACAAGTAAAATGGCATACAGTATTGGCGTAACTACAGGAGCTATGTATAGTAAATACAGCAATGGTCAAAGTACTGATACATGAGGTACGCCATACTCTTGGTTGTCTGCTGCGCAAGTAATATATCACTTTGATTAGATATTGACCTGAGATTCTCTTAAAATCATCTTTTCCTAACCTGCGAGCACGTTAGAGAAAGTTCGTTAACGTTTGCAGCAACGGGTAAAGAGAATCCACGTTTTAATAATTTAATTTGGTAAAAATAATTGACAACTGTAATGAAAGATGAAACATATTGCTCGAAGGAAGAAGTAAATTCACCTGGCTTAGGTAAGCAATAATCCATCAGGATGCAACTTGCAAAAACGTTATCAGAAACCTTTATATTTACGAGTATATTTAGATGGGAAACATGACGGAAGGCTACTAGTTTTTGTACGAAACAGTAGTTAATTAATCAGTAAAACATTTTTCTCAGGCTTCTCTCAGGAAGTAAATGGCTTCTGTATCATGGACTGCACTTGCAAAAATCTGCACGCCAAAATTCTAGAGACTTGCAATCATAGCTGACAAGTTCTCTACCATGAAAATTTTGGATGAAGATAATTTAGATCTGTAATCAGCAATTTACACGCTAAGAAACGCTACAGTCAAAAAACATTCATACTGACAACTCAAGACAAAAATCTTGGAGCAGTGTTACGAAAGACCAGTATTCAAGAAAAGAAGGATAAACCATAAGGAGAGTAAGAATTAACAAAAGCCAGCAAGATGTAATGAGATTGAAAAGGCTAAAAAAAGAGAAATATTAAAGAACAGTGTGCTGAAATTGAAGATAACCTAAAGAGAAACAATACAAGAAGGCGTGCCAAGAGGCCTCGCCACCCAAAAAATGGGAGACCCAACAAGATTCAGCGCAAGTCGGGGAAATACTTTAAAAGACAAGGAAGTATTGAACAGATAAACACAATACTTTTCAGACCAGTTAAAGCTACCAACTCCAGTTTTGGACTCTGTACAAAAAGCTCTCCCATTTTACATATGGAGGAGTAAGTTAGCACTAATCGACAACATACTTAAAGGCCTGATTCTAAGAGGAAAAGAAGTCATGGCCACGTTTCTCACCATTGTATGTGACAAGATATTGAAAACAGGAGTCTGTCCAACAGTTAGGATGAAGGCATTAACTACTGCCCTACCAAAGATAGGAAATTTGTAGATATAACACAACTAAGGAGCAATACCATATACCATCAAAATAAAGTTTTACAGTACTGACAGTAATATCAAACAAGCTTGCGCCTGTAGTAGAGATCATCATTGCTGGAGAACAAGCAGATATCAGTGTCAAGATGGTGCCTTTCCGCCACCTTAAATTAACGGTCCCTTGGATTGGTAGCAATGCTTTACGTAAACCAGAAGTCACCCTGACAGCGATCACACACAGGCCTCGGTACTTTTCTCTTTATTTATAACTGATCTTTACTAACTCCTTCTACTCTGACTAATTCGGCGTTTTTGCATATATACAAAAATTACCTATACTTAAAAATAGTTCATCAGGTAATCTACTTTAAATAATCACAACGTCATACAATTTCTTGCTGAAATAACGGTTTCGTTTGAGATGTATTTGATCGAGGGACTTCCCCTTATTGAACAGACAAAGGGATTACATAGTCCAATATCATGGCTTGTTTCCAAAATAGTTAACACGACATTTGTGTCTGACAATCAGAGAAGAGCAGAGTACTACAGAACAAATATCTACTCTTTGATTTATAAACGAGAAGCATCCAGAAAAATTATTGTCGGGTATCTGTAGATTACAAGAGAACTTTTAAATAGCGGGTTGGGTACTGCATTATGGTCTACAATTAGTAATTACAACATCAATGCTAATCTAAGAGTGGTTGGACAAATATATAAGAAGGCAATAAATTCTGTCCTCCTAACCGATTTCGATAACCATCTTGTATGGAAGGACAGGAACATAAATTCGCAATGTAATATAGCCGTCCCGTCCTTACCCAATCTGTCTTTTGGTTTGCCTGTCAGACTAGGCCCATCACTGCGCAATGACAAAGAACGATCCTTGAAATATAGAGAAGACGCTATGTAATAATCCGTGATATTCAGTACACCAATCATGTGACAAATAAAAAAGTTGTTAAGAAAATACAGGAGCCGATAGGAACCCACGAATGCTAAGAAGGTCTAGGCACGTGTCTCGTTCAACTGATTATTTAAAAGCAGTTTTACAAGGCAAAGTTTGATGTAGTAGAAAATAAGGAAAACAATCTGGTAGAGTCACAAAGAGCGTCAAAAGACAGAGATTGACAATGGTGTCTGTTATGGAACCCCAACGAGTTCACTTAATATCACGGAAAAGCAAAAGGTATCATGGATGAGTTTATTTACTGGTTGGTATCGCATGAGATAATCCTCTGCAGGCACTGTTAATTTTTCACAACACAGTGGCGCTCCAGCTGACAGTGCAACGTTGTGTCCAGTGGTAATTCCCCCTGTGTATCACTGAAAGCAGGGACGGTAGTAACTGTACAAGGTCTCAAGGGAATGTGGATGTCGGGAATAGATGATAAAATGTTATTGTTATGTTTAACTTCTGTAATATCTGCGTAGGTACTTCCTAGTAAATCAGAATTTTACGTCTTATTTGATTTTCCTGGATCACAAGATGCGTTTGGCGTTAGGTATTGTAATCATTGAGACATTTCAGTGCACTGAGTGGTCTGAGATACCGGCATTGTACATAACACAATATGTAGCACTTTCTTGTCCGTCCTTTCAATAATCAAAGCCTTTAGTATGATAGTCATTTCTGCATCGGATTACTCACATTTTCTTAAAATCAGAAGTCATCAAAAGGTGTAACTATCTTCTGGTCAAGGGATCATACATATAGTCAACATGGAAAATTGAATCTACAATTGTAAGCTTTTCACTCAAAGCAAATTTCTACAAAGGGATTCGAACCCGTGGCTCTCGCAGAGGGAAGTTGCGTAGAGCTGGATATCAATGTCCTTCGGTAGAGTTATGGGACCTAATATGATCACTAGAAAATAGAGTCTGTTATCAGAGGGTATCACCTAGCTCATTTCGTAAATCGAACGCCGCGAATGAATGCGTGGGTCACGGGTTCGAATCCCGTTGGTGAAACACTTTTCAATTTTTCTGGTAGTGTCTTTTCGAAAGTTTAACCATTCTATTGCAGTAGAAACGTCAGCTGGAAACAAATTTGCTGTCAAGCAAATGGCTATCGAGATCAACAGCTCCAAAACAATTGATATTTCTAGTGGGGAGTGACAGAGTAATAACTTGCATACTTTTGAAATTATAGCCAATTTCAAAGCCTATAAAGACAAAACGCTATTAAATAAGGCTTCCTTTCTCTGCCGCATATCGTCATCCTTCTATGAATCACACTAGCATTGATAATACCAAAAACGTCAAAGAAAGAAATAGGTGATGAGCTCATGTTTTAGAAATGGCAGCGATTAAGGAGTTTAAGGATGATGTTGTTAGACTTCGTAATTTAAATGTGATTAATCAAACGATTCAAGTCTAACAAAAACATTGATGCTGTGTTTCCTTTGTCTGGCCATGGCAGTAGCATCAAAATACAAGCTATCATAGGTTTAGGATAATTACAGGGAAAGGTCTCTTGTACCACAAATTATTGTAGGCATACCGGATATCTACATGATCTAAAATTGATAACTAAAAAACAAAAACACTTAAAAACTCATCACAACAATATTCTGAAGAACAAATCACCGAGCAGCCTCTTGTTCATACGAAATGCTATAATTGATCAGACCATAAAAGGGATGTTTAAAAGTAGAAATTCTTATCGTGTTTTCAAGCAAACATGAGCAATAACACGGATGCTAGATTTCACAGAACGGAAACATATTGGAAATAAACAGCAGACAAAGCATAGGGGTCATCTATCCAGTAGAAGATGACAGATTAGAGTGTGACGAATACAAAATAGCAAGTGAAGACAACCATAAAGATATGATCACCATGTTAGAGAAGCGGGATAGGCGGCAAATCAAATTGGGATCTATGCAAACAAATACAGTAGACTTGGAGTAGGATATTCCTAGCTCGTATGCAAAATAGAAAGACAACCATAAAGATATGATCACCATGTTAGAGAAGCGGGATAGGCGGCAAATCAAGTTGGGTTCTATGCAAACAAATACAATAGACTTGGAGAAGGATATTCCTAGCTCGTATGCAACATCTGGTCCGCGACGCCTGCAAACGTTTTGACAGTGCATTAGGGTACTTTAAACTGCCAAGTAGTTTGAGCGCATTTTCAAAACGAGATCCTTTCATGTAAGAAGCATGAATCACCTGTTTCATTTAAATGTCTCTTATTGAAACCATATTTGTAGTCGAGTCTGATGGTAATACAATGTTCCTATTTAATTTAAAGGTCTGATTTATTACATCGATTTTGATACTTCCTGGTAAGCATGTTATAAACTGACTTCCGGTTTTACCTCTTTATCATACGTTTGCTCAACCCTGTAGTTCACCTAGTCTTTTAAACGTAAACCTAGAAGACGTTTTAATACAGTTCTGACACATTCAAACTGCTTTTTGGACTTCAGAAATGACTTTTTGTTTTAAAAGTGTCTGATTTAATTACTTCTACTTTTTCTACGTTCGTTTCTGTTGCTCTTTGCTTCAGTCTTTTGAGAGCAACTCTCTTCAAAATTATTCTGTATGCTGGCATCGGAAGAAGTGTCGCCATTTTAGTTTCGTACGAAGTGAAAATAAATAAAACGAACAAATTATTCAATCTGTAAAAGCCTGAATAGCTGAAATGCCAGTTACACGTGTCTTTGAGAGCGTTGAGAGTTCATTAACGATTTCTGACTCTGACTTCTGACAGGTAGTCAACTCTATTCGCTTTCCTTGAGAGACTATACAGAAAGAGCATTATTTGGGCACAGGAGTAAAAGTAACCTCGTTTCAAAGTTTGATCCCAGCTTCCTCGGAGATCCGCAATCTAAGGACATAAATTAGCAAAATATTCCAGAGTGCAGTAGCTTGAAGATGGGGGAGAACTGTCTCTCAAAACATAGCTCAGACAAAAAGACCATGACTCAAGACATGATAAATGATAAACATCTATGACATCAACTGAGTCGACAAGTGTTAGAATATCTATTGGTAAATTTAGTGGCAATCAGTGAATTTTACACAAAATTTTGTTTGCTATACTGCCCAATTGCTCGTGCTTGAGCCTAGATAGGCCCTGTAAAAGTACGAAATTTAGGAAGTACGGGAAGGAGTAGAATGTTCTCTTAGCTCAATTACAGACTGCTCTTTAATCATGGCTACGATTTGCTTTCTATCGAGTATCTCACAGTTCTTTGCTGCGTTGGCGCTCTTTAGCCTTCTCGCATTGCCTGTTTCTTTATACGTCAGACGACCCACACATTTCTTATTTACAAGCAACCACTATGAACAGCCAAAACACAAGAAACTGTTTATTTAGTTGCCACAGAAGCTCCCAATACTCCACTAGACGATATCGACATCATCCCTTTGGTGACGTACTTGTGCAAAACACTTCGCAACTTTTAACGATAGTTCTTTCTTCGTTAAGCGCCATGGCGCATAGAGGCTGCTCTCCAAGATTGCTTACACCTGGATGTTGTTTGTGACTTACTTTTCTATTTATTTAGTATCTGACCAGGCTGAGATATTCAAATCCTTTCTTCTGAAAAGCAATTAAATATTACAAATGTCTCAGCTTTCGCTTCTCTAAAATTCTTGCATGCATCTTACGGTTTCCTCTTCTACGTTACTCATCCAGTTATTGGCAGTCAATAAGCTTGCTTGGCAATGCAAATTCTCAGAATGTCGATTTACAGCAATTATTCCATTACGCGTATGGTGCACTTGCCGATACTTTTAAAAAATGTAGGCTTGCGCTTAACAGAGGAGGAGCACTTTTAACAAAGTTTTGCTGGGAAAAGGTGCACAAATTCAAAGGATATGTGGTAAACCGTTAAAAAGTTACCTTAAAACCCCATCAAATACGGTTTATACTAAGTATTTTGTACCACAGTACGAAAACTTTGCTTTAATTTCAGCCTCTGATATTGTCAAGATATTTCAGAACATTCTACGACGCGTGATAGAACTTTCATGATCTGTAGACACCTTAGTAGGCCAATTTGGTCTCTCAACGACATGTTTATAGTTGGCTACCAGTTATAACTTTATGGCTGGTGGCACGCTCAGCAAGGAAATCTTGATTATGTCAGCTTGTAAGGCTACAACTGATTGCAAACGGAGTACAACTCTTCGCATTCAAGCAGGGCTGGTCACATTTTCTACGCATTTTGTGCAATGATGCCAGGTTTACAAGATGCTACCACCAGTAAGTAGGAAAATGAACTCTTTTCGCAAATGATCCAGATAAACAATAATGCAGGTCTCTTTATGTGAGAATAAATCTGTTATTATTCAAGCCTTGCAGTGAATAGAGATGATAATGCATAGATCGCGTCACCCTAGTGAGACGGTTCTAATTCAGAAACACTGCATGTCCTCGTTGGGCGGCGTAGGCATGCGAACAGTAGGGAAAATGTTTTTCACCCTTCTTATACTTGATTCTGATCATTCATGATACGAATTTACTTGCTCCATCAATCTTTGATATTTTCAGAGGGATCCATGCCTCAATAAAAATGTCTTCTCTCCAAGTGGCATTTCAATTGTGTAAGTGCTTTGACTAAGCATGGAATTGTTACCTCCACCCCTCAATTTGACTGAGAATTGTTTTACCTGAGTTTTGGTCTGTTCCAGTTACATTACTTGATGAGATTTTAAGTTATCTATATTTAGGACCACACAGCAGCGAATTCCCGATAGTTGCAGAGTTTTTATATCTACACCAAAATGAAATCAAGTTGTTTTATGTGCTAGTAGCTATATTTAGGGCATTAAAGCATATTCTTCTGTGGTGAAAGACACAAGGTTTATGATATGGCTAACCTTACTCCGGTTGACATTCTGCCATTACAAATTCTTTCCGAGATATACTCATAAAAACTGTCCACAAAACATCCAATCACTTACAAACCAGAGACGGCACATTTGCAATTTTTCTTTAATATGGTACAGGTAACCAGGTATCCATGAGTGGTCTAGGCGATATTTTCTTTCATACACGACACGTGAGAGGCCAGATCGTTTCTTCAACGGAGTATTGTACATAAATGCCATGTTACATCGGTTAAGAGAAGTGTACATGACATCAGTAGACGGCATCTTCCAAGCAGATTTAGAAGGAACAGACTGATCAAGTAGATTTTGTTCCTCCACGAGCAAGCTATTGGTAAAGGATGTTGCAGGTATTCAATTCACCCGAGTGATCCGAGAAAGGGGAATACGTGGTCAAGACTCTCAACACACAAAACGGTTTAGTAGAAAGTCACCATCCGGCCGGTAAAACGTGATCATCACTAAAAGCAGTGTCCAAAGCATGGGATATCAATCATAGGCGCCGACTACGTGTGGGCTCAAGACCCCTCCCTGAGAAATGCTACGTGGAGGCTCAGCCCCCTCTGAAAAATCGTCCTTTTTTAGGCAAGCTGCTCTTATTGTCTTCACCTTGTTATACAGTATTTAGTAGGTATGTCATTTTCATCAATTTTCACTAGTGCTATCCTACTTTTCACACTTCAATGTCAATTAACTGTAGGGAAATCGAAGTCTTCGTTCACACAAAAATAATTATGAATTGCTGTCAAAGTCAGGAAACTGCACCGCAGTACTGACAGAAAAAGATGTTTGAAAAAACCCAAATATTTACGCCTATATCTGACTGAATTTACGCGCAAAGTCAGGAAACCTTCCTTACACTATCAAAACCAATCATCACATTGAGAAAGGGAAAGTGAATTTTACCGTTTAAAAGCTGGACTAAAAAATGCACTTAAAACTACTACCAACATGTGCTGTTTGAAATATGACAATAGTTCAAAATTTGATGTAATGTCTCTATTGTCATAGAAAGGGGGTGACGATGGTGCGATTTTATCACTGAGGGGGCCAAAATCCAGAAAAGGGTGGGAATCACTGGTCTAGAGAACATGTGCCGTTTTGTTTTTTTAAAATTTTCATATTTGAACTCAAAGAGAGAAAATTGAAACTCGACGCCTATGGTATCAATTGATTATTGTTGGAGCAAAGGAAATGTCGAGTGCTTGAATTCTTCATCGACCCTCGTTGTACAATATATTAAATGTTTTTCGTCTAATAAAGCTCCATCTATGCAGCTTCCAACGTAAATGTTCATCCACTTTTCCAACTTGACATCATAGAAAAGTGATTGTGAGAGCATGAGCAATGAAGCAAAATTATGATAGTGTTTAGTTTTTATAGTAGCAGTGTTATTGATATTGGTGGTAGTATAGAAGCATTTGCAGTGGTGATTATACCACTGGTTCCTATGGTGTTTTTTTCGTCCCAGGTGTAATATCTGTTCTAACGTCAATATTGTTACCAGGAAAGTTGAGTTACACAAGATACATTTCTAGTCTTCAATGTTAAACTGGGATGTATATTTAAGATATACATACATTAAAGTACCCCGTTGCATATTTAGGTGTTTTTGCAGTTTAGTATGATTTGTTTTAAAGGGAACATTGTGGAAGTAGGTTGATTTGAGCCTTTTAAATGCTATTTAAATCACAAGGGGTTTTAAATCAGTAATTAAGTGTAAATTAGTGTACCTTTAAAAGTTGCTTTTATATCAATTCTCCATCTAAGTGTATCTTGTATCTATAGTTGATTTTTTAATAGTTGGTTTGTGTGTTTTTATCATTTCTGTTGGACAGAAGACTCCGAATAGCAGGTCACCGTCTGAGACACGAGGAGGAGATTGCTCACTATCTAGTACTGTGCGAACCCACGATAGGAAAACAAGGTAGAGGAAGAAGAGCATTTATCTACCTCGACAACGTGAAGGAAGACACCAACATGGAGGGCGCTAGAGAGATTAGGAATTTGATGAAAAACAGGGAAGAATGGAGGAAGCTTGCAAGTTCGGGTCGAGGTGGCACTCGACCAAATGGAAAGAAAGAGAATTGTTTTATGATGCCAATAATGGAAAGGCCAACTAGTATTGTTTAGTACTATAAATTATGGCAATTGTCATTATCGTACTTATACATAAACTCTAGTCTGCCCAGACCATAATGCAATAAATTCAAGTATCAACAATTTTAACCTGTTGATTCTTGTTTGCTTCAATTCTAAAGTGTAATCTTAAATCAGTACAGTAAGTTCTTTGCTTTAGTTCTGTCAAAGATATCAGTTACGCTTGCAAATCCTTTTTTGTTATTAAAAGAAAATCCTGAAAGTGTATTAGTGTGCTGCTCTTGTTTTCATTTTAAGTTATATGGGTGTTGCTTCTTACTTGATACTTTTTAGCTGGAAATCCTATTGCCAAGCAGAAACATGTACACTTAAAAACATATTCATTAGTGCTATCCTGTATTATCCTATTTAATCAAATCGTGTATACCTTTGAGGGGTAGAAGTTCCATGCACTTATTTTCGTAAAAATTATCAGGTATCATTCAAATATCATGTCATTGACAATGGAGAAGAGACAGGCCCGTGGCTAGGACGAATTCAGCAAGACGTTTTAACAGGGAGGAGGGCAATGTAAAAATTGTGATGTGAAACTCAATGTACCAAGTCAAGTAATTTTTCTGCATGCAGGAGAGCAAGTGCCGTTGTGCAGAGGGGCTTCATGCAAATTATGCCATAAGCATTTCAACTTTTTCATGACAGGTTAATAAAAAAGTAGCCTACAAACCTCAATGAAAGCAAACCTCTAGTGATTTCGAAATGCACATATCAGTAGGCAATGCAATAATTTAAAAGAAATCTCCTGAAACGTTCAATGGGAGTATCGTCAAGAGCATGTGGATACTCTCCTAGTCTATTCCAATACACTAATATAGATTAAAATATTTTACATTTTATCAGACTGGAACTGGTATTTAAGAAAGTGAGTAAATAATTATTTAACAAATGAGGATTTTTGTAATGAGGAGGTTTCCAAAACAGGGCAGATGTAATTATGCTTTGTTTGGATGTTTGCTACAAACATAAAATTAACAAATCATACATTGCATAAATTATGGAGTAACCCTGACTGCTACTTCTAGTGTGTTAGTATAGCAAGGGGGCTAACATAGACTAGTTCAGGGTTTTTTCATCATGACTTTACTTTACTTAGAAATTATCCTTGAAAATTTTGTCAACCAAATCTTTGCACTGGGAACAGGTTTCTAGTTCTGCTATCGACGTTTCTGGATAATTTTACCAGTGGCATTGCCTCTCCAACCTCACAGGTGTAGGTGATAGTGATGTCTCTTTCTGTGTGCTTCCTCAACTTCTCTTTACCATAGTCACGGGGAACACCCAGTCCATGTGAGGGAAACTGGGGAGACGGAAATTTAAGAAGCCCGTCGGGTGGATTGTTCCTGTGTTTGGATAGACTAGCCTTGTCACATTTGGCACGTAGGTTGCTCAGCTGGTCGAACAGTTGAGCTCGCATACGTCGGTGTCGACGGGAGAAGCCATCACTTCCTCAATACTAGTCAAAATCAATGTGATGTCCTGTCACAAAGACATTTGTTAAACATTTAGTTGGTAGTCAGTAAAATATACTGTAGTTTCTAAAGAAGCTTGACAGTTAAAGATGATAAAACTCAATTTCATCGTCTCTGCTGCTGTATAGGATTTTCTTATGGGGGAATATTTCGGTGGCATTAGGTCATATTTTCCTGACACAACCATGAAAAATGAAAGACTGATTTTGAAAAATATCTTTAATTTTTTGATGACATGGCGCGGGAATTGTCAGGGGGACAAACGAAAAAGACGGACGCCACAGCACATTACTAGGAGGCTCGACGTATCTTCAGCTCTTGGCCAGTAATATAGCTGTAGAGGGGAAGGGTTACCCCTACTAAAGTTGCCTAATTCTTTCGAGCTCTCTTCAGGGACTTCGAGGCACTCTAGATACTCTTGTCATCCTACTAGCTGCACCAGTGCTGGATAGGTGCCTTTCTCATCTTTCTGTGAACGTAAGTTTCCACAAATAAATGAAACGTATGGTACAGCGATGTGTAACGCTTTTAATTTAGCAAGAGAAAATATCTGACGTGGACATGGATTATGCCATATTCTAAGCAACTCTTTCGCTCGTGCATCGTATGCTGCCTTGTTCATATACTGGCCAAGGACCCAAGATCTGATTTCAGTAAATTGAGCCTTTGATGGGAACATTATCAAATCTACCATGGGCAGGCCTTCAAAAGGCTCTGGAAAATTGAAGCTTAGCAATAAAATAACCACCGCGTCTCTAAATCCGTCATTTTCAATCCTATTTGATTCCTAGAAAACTACAAAACGATATCCTTTCAGGCTGCATTGTCATTATTTGCCAAAAAAATAAATGAAAAAATTAGTTTCTTAAGAGAAAAAAATGAAAAAAAATGAAAAAATGACGACTATGCAGCCTGTCCTTTAACCCCGAAGAAAACAGTTCGTTCGCGGTCAACACGCAGCTCAAGTTTTCGCGCGGTTTTTGCTACCTAAGCGCTACCATTATGGAATCTAAAAGTGGTCGGACAACGGTCGCGATACTGGTAGTGAAATCCCATCATCAGAAAGTACTTGCGCATAGGACATGGAGTAGAGAGAAACACAAATTGATTCGCAACACAACCTTTATGAATATCACAGCAACTGACGTTTTACACAAATTTTAAAATATAAACAAAAATTGTTTTGCTTGTATAACCACATCAAACCATTATTATAATTATTGAAATCCCTATGAATAGTATACTACACAACTAATATGATTTAGATATTAAAGCCTTAAATAGACTATTTGTGAATATACAAGTAACTCCTCCCATAAACTGGGCAGTATACTTTTCAAATATACCCTAGGGAATTAAAAATAATCATTTTTAATATAAAACACCACTTTGAACAAGAACAATTTTCTTGTTTTCAGTAAAATTAACTACAACTACAAAATGGATGACTTTATGTACATAACGTAAGGACTGAGACTTCAGAGAATGTTGAGAGTATTCTTGTGCTGTTGTAATGGACTGGTTTGTTACTTGAAGGCTACAAAATGTTGAACACAAAGTCTACTGGATATAGAAGGTACACATGTCCAAAAGTATTCACTTCAAGCTCACAATAGCTGGGCCATGTGAACATTCTACAAGCAACAAATTCACCTGGAAAGAAATGCTTGCACGAATGTCAAGAACTGGGTACCACTTCAGAAACTGGCTAAGGTAACTATGACTAATATTTATATAGATATAGATAGATATACAGCTGTCATATGTATCAAGCTGACTATTTCTAACTTCATCCAAAAAGTGGCAGCCTTGTGGAATGACAGTGACCCAGCAAAAAGGAACTGCAAGAAACACTTAGCAGAATATCGAATCTTTGGTGAACATTTTTAAGATGTAACCAACCGGCTCCAAAATTTAAAAAGTAACAAATCTATAAAAGTATACTGTTAATACACATGAAAATTTAACTGGGGAATATTCTATTGAAAATGAGAAAAGCATGTACCAAATGTGACCAACAGTATTATGAAAAGACAGATAATGATTATCTCTGAACTAGTAAATAATTTAGCACTGCTAGCAACACATCTGGGTTACCTTTACACATAACAAGCATACTCTACTGAACTGCAAAAAGCTTATGTGATAAATATGTCTACGCACAATTATAAACAAAAATGTGCAATGGTACTTACTTCAGAGTAATGCACTTTCAAAAATACTGACTGTAAAACAGGTATATTTCTCTACATCTGATTTTTCTTACCGCCTAAGTTGCTATTATTACACTGGTCCAAACAGGACGTCAGTAGTTTTCTAAAATTTCTTTTATAAAAGTCACTACCACTTCCTCATACTAGTAACAAAATATGATACATATAATTTACAACTACTATAGACATACCAGATAAATTTTCAAAGCATCCCTATCACATTATTTGTCTAATTTGTATCCTTCAAATAGGTCGTCAAAATGGGTCTGCTGCAAAGTACACCGAGTGGACAAATATCACCGTCAAAAATTCTAAACACTATATTACGGGTGAGAATTATTGCTGAATTCACTGTGATTATCTCCAAGTTAACCATCAAAATACTGCACCATTCGCAAAGTCCACAAGACAAACATACCCACTGTGTGCATGTATCCAATTCTATCATCCTTCATATCAATTTTCTTCCATGTGGATACGTTGTACTCTCGTATTGTACTGTGCAGCAGCACCAAAAATTGTAAACAAGTCAACACAACTACACATGACCACTATTATTGACGAACAAACAGCCACGTGTTTCAGTAGATTTCATTCACTCACTGGTATCCAAAAATACCCTTTTAATACTTGTAAAACCAAGAAAATATTTAAATTGCCACTTGGCATGAATCAAGATTACTCTAGGATCACATCAGCCACATATCCTCATCTAATGATTTAATATAACTGAATGCATGTGCTTTGGATCTACTACAAATACTGCTAAGTGGTACAGCAACAAAACCCTTCTCCACCAAAAGTGGTTCTTAACCCACAATTAATACCTATAACCCAAATTACAATAGACCTGATGTTTTCCTGCTGACATTAGATGCCAGCACAAGACATTCTATGAAGCATATTATTACATGGCATCTCAACAGCTGAGATTGGCTTAAAAGTAATGCAGTAAATTATACTATATGGATTCTCCTGTATAAATGAAGTCATGTGGAAACTAGATTTTAAGTGTCACATGGCCTCTATAATAATGAAGAAATTGATTTACATATACACCATATAATTTAGATGCAATTATAAAATGTGGACGACAAATGACTAAATGGTGGTTACCATGTGCATACCGAGTCATCTGGTCAATACCTTATACAGAGATCTTACAAGGTTAAAAGCATTTGCGAGTGTACATATAACATTCTATCTAGTCACCCCGAATAAATTTGTACTAATACACAAATAGGCCAAGGAATCTGGTACCTAAGTGAGAAATACGTGCTACTGGGCTACAACGTTATAGCACCCTATTCGACCATGATCGAGTGACACTAAAGCTACTGGACTGATTGTTCAATCGAAAGCCGAAACACGATCTGTAAGCTCGGGGAGTCCATGCTTTTCAATTTAGCCTTGAGTTATTATTCGTATATTTGTATTTCGTGTAGGGTACCTGATTTTTCTGATGCTAGTGGACATAAACATAAAGCAACAGAACCTGGCCTTACACTTGACGAAATCCTAGTTTTAACGATTGGGCTGAGATATGTCAAATTCTTCGAGGCCTATTATAGCACAAATGGAAATGGTGAATACATATACCCTACGCAGCTACATACCTACCAGAACCTGCATAATTTGATCCAATTCATCAAAAAAGGAATCACCTCGTTTCTTTTCTACCTCACTAGCACAGCTAAGAGGTCCAGACGATGAATGGTAACTATCTAATAATTTCCACTCGTCACATATCTGTGACAACAGTGGAGAAGTAACAAAGTCGACATCGTAAGACGACATCTCGAGATCAGAAAAACAGTTTTCCGTATCGTATGTCTCTGACAAAGGCACAGAAAGCATAGGCATCTGCAAATCTAAGGTAAGGGCCAATGCAGGCATCTGAACATACGAGGTTAGTGCACGTTCTTTCGCTTTACTGTAAGAAAGATGATTAAGTTCACCCTCTTTTGTTTTATTATTGATTTTACGATGATCACCTATGGCTCCGAATTTACTACCACCATCGACACCGACTTTCGCAGATACCGAAATGGCATTGCCGTCGGCCTCAAATGGAAGACCAGCTTCCATTTTCTTTGTACCGGGAATGATATCAGTTCCTATGTCTGCAAAACTCGCTCGGAGTTCCTCTGGATTTTTTATCTCTGGTTCCAAATCCTCATCACTGGTTGGCAGCGATTCCAAGCTCGCCCAATCTCGGTCATCCGAGAAAGCGTTTTCGAAAGAATCTAAGAAGTCCTCGCCTTTTAGAGTATTAAGTTGGATTTCTTCATCTTCCATTTCCTGCTCTATCAGTCGTACTGTGTTAGCGATTAAAAGAGAGCGTAATAGCCTTGGTTCCTTTCGGCCATGGTCTTTCTGTAGTTTGCATATGGACATATTTAATATCATTTGGCGTTGCGTAATACGTTCGCTTGCGTCAGCATCTGAAAGACGTCTTTTAAATCCTCTCGTGTCTTCAGGCATGTTGATGTTTTCTAGAGAAACAAACCCATCATCCCGTTAAATATAGAACGCACGATAATATGCACTTCGCCGTGCCATGGCATCAACGAACACAACGCAAACACTGTCGTTACAAACACCTCGGTCGCATGGATACATTAGGATCGGGCCTCTCCCCACCCATTTCTGGTGGCAATCGAACTAAAAATAGGATATCAAAATAAAATACTGCAGCGAAATTATACCAACACAAAAGTGCGTTACCCCTTAATATACAGTTTAACCCAACTACCAGTACTACCTACATGATATCATGAACTAAATTTAAGTATGTGATTCACTCAATGTCGGGGTGACAATATTTACCTATCCAAACAATAATTGTAACCTACTTTATCTTTTAACACCATACAATGAACCCTTGATTTCAGAATAGTAAGATCCCTAAGAATTTCCCATGTCACAAGCACAACCATACAGGAAATAAAAACAGTAAAAACACATGAAAGCTTCATCCACGATGACGCATCTCCCTCACCCGCCCTCGGTAATTACAAAATGGCCGATCCGCCAGCAAAATGGGCAACCAACCAACCAACCTTCCTTGAATGCTGATAAACCAAGTGGCAAACTGCCTCGACGAAAACAGGGTTGCATAACATCAGAGTAAGGCAACATTTAACGTACCAGTACAAAGCATCTATACTTGGAAATAGATCGGGGGTCTTGTATCTCTGTATCTACGGGACAAAATATAATAACACACCGCTTGATGTGTTGGCCACTGGAAAGTCGCCAATATTTACTTCCACCAAACCTTCTTTTACAAACATAACTTGAACGCCCTGGCTGTATACAAGGCAATCTACAAAACGAAGGACGAATGATTTACTTGTGATTACCTAGGTCGTTCTTAACTACATAGGCCTACTGAAGTTGGTATCCTACCATTCCCGAAAATGTACAAATCAGCAATCAACAGAATAGACCGCTGTTTTGCTACGAGATCAAATAAAGTTAAAATCTTTCCTAAAATAAGCAATCAGTAAAAGCTTCAGCTTTGGTTGAATGAGAATGTACTAACTATTCCATAATACAACTAATCTTTGTTTCCATTGCCTGTTGTTAGATCTTACTTTGGGCTTGAAGAGCGACGACTTCCTAGTAGAGTACAAAGAACGATCAAATTTACTGCAGTCGGGCTGCCCTCTAGAAAAGTCTCTATGTAGAATAAAACACACCAAACTGTCTCAATGTACGTAGTTTCTGTAACTTAAAACAAAAACCTACCAGTAATAAATGGAATAGTCTGCTTTCCTTCAAAAAGTAGTTCGTCTAGCTACCACCACCGACAAAAGCAAAGATGGCGGATAAAATAAACTGCGAATGCAGCGCTGAATTGGGACAAAAGGAAAATATGAGAGTCACGTGATCAGCATGCGCAGTAAGCTTTTGCGAACGAAACAAAAACCTTGACGTAAATCCATGCGTCACAAAGGTAGGAACCTCCCCAAAGTTTGTTTTCGTTCTGACTGAAATGTCCGAAAACTCGACGTACTTGTTTTGCACCGACGCACAGGATTCATGGAATGAGAGAGGGGATTATGTAAACCATACATACCTATCCCTTGTCTTCAAAGACGTAAAATACGTTACTAGCTACCTGTAGCTAGAAGAGGGGATAAGATTTAAAACAAGGTCTTAAACAAAGCCTGGATTTGATGGGTCCTTGCTTGGTTCTCAGACAGAAAATGTTTTAAATGTGAAATTTTGGGACGAGTAATATAACAAACATCTGTCAGTGCATAACTAAAAGTTTTCAATGAGAAAGGGGGCTGAGCCCTCCCTGCCCCTGTGGACGAGCCGCTACTGGAATACAGTAAACACGCAGTAATTCAAATACCGCTT
>JAAAKL020005449.1:0-19303 GCA_010016065.2 Carybdea cf. marsupialis auct. non (Linnaeus, 1758)
AATTATCCTTGACCCTACAGTTGCATTGTGCTGTTTGTAGCGATTTCTCTGTTCGTCTGTTCTTTGACATGATTGCCGCGTTGTGTCCGTTGATTATGCTGTGAATGTCACTACTGCAGCTGTAACTTACCTTAACTGTGTCTCGGTTAAGTATTTTGTGTAGCGCCGATGTTTTGGGAAAATGTTTGTCTATAAATTTTTAAAACGTTTTGGCAATGTTTGGATGGGGCTTTTGTCGGAACTCGAGTTTGCAGTCGTTGCCACTTAGGTGCAGTGCGTGTTTGTATTGTGGGGCGTGATCATGGAAAGCTTTCTCGTCACAGCAGAGCGTCGACAGTCGTTTGTTAACAGATAACGGTAATTGCCTTGTGATGGAAGGGGGGTGGTCAGAACGGAGGTCTATGTATAGCGGTTCGTCGTTTGGTTTACAGTACGGGAAGCATCGTCCAGTTGTGAGGTCGAAGGTTACGTCTAGGTAATTTGTCGAAGTGGTGTTGGTTGTAGCAGTTATCTTTATATCGTAGTCTTGGAAAAGCTTAACGGTTTCTTTCCTCTTTCTGTCAGCTAACCTTCCGCTTGTAGTCTTCAACAAAGCCAATCCGTCATCCCGGTACAGGCCAATAGAACTTTTCTCAAAAATATTGGACAATTTCGACAACATAAAGGAACCTACTAGTTCACAAACTTCAGCCCCATCAAAGTTGCCCATCGTCATGTCGAAGGTTCCATTTCCTTGTTTCTTGACCCATGGTCTTCCTCGGTCAAAGAGTAGTGGGGAGTAGTAGGGACTAAAAGAAGAACGCAATTAATTACAAAGTACAATAGACAATACGTAAACAAGTTGAACCGTACCCAGGTGGCCGGGGGCATTGCAACCTTTGTTTAGAGGAAAAGCTGCTACTATTGAAAGTTGATAAAGCATCGCTTTTGAACAAAAGAAATGAATTAGTGTCCAAATGCCGTCATGTAAATCGTTTCATTGTCTGTAACTTTGTTGGTATTACTTAAGTATGTGTGGTGTAAAGTGACTTGTAAATTTCCCTGATGATTATGAATACGTGAAACGCGGAGGAGCGAATTTTCAAATCTCTTCCTTTAGTGTCTCTTTCTATACTGCTCTGCATTTATGCATCGAGAACTCTCGTATGCTGAGATAATCGTCCTGATTATAGTTACGTATATATAGATATGTATGTATATATAAACTAAGAGGTTGCGCATTAAATCCACTGCTAACGACATATATAAACCAAATTAAGCAGACATCTAGACACTAAGATTACACGGGGTCTCAATTTTGATATGAAATTTACTAAATTGATACTACACCCTCTAGAAATCTTTAGCATTTTCCGTTAATAACAATTTTTAAAGAAAATATTAGCTGATAAAATTAGATCATATACTCAGGAGCAGTTGGAAACATTTGATACGACTTACATCGTCTATTAATAGGTTGTTGAATATTTGAAGAACAAATTTTTCTACCTGACTACACCCATCCCCGCTATTTATACTCGTCTGCCAAAACATCTACAGCGCTCACGTCTATTGAAATACCGATAAATCCAAAATCGCTTCCAGAGAGAGATAAAGTAAAAAATTGAAAACCGAGCATACTTTCACATAATCGACACTCATGAGGGGAGAACTACATAAATAATCTGTTGCCGTCACTCAAAAGGATCTATTGAATATTTTAGCTGCAAGGGGTAGGGGCATCAACATTGGCAGTTTTTGTTAACTCTATAAATATAATAACAGTGATCATTCATAGAATCCTGCGCACACCATCTGTACTACAACTTGAACCAAAAAATTTTGCTCTCAAGGACAACCCACAATTAAATCTATGTAATGCATCAGCCCTTAGTTCAATTTGCGACAAGAGGCTAAAATTCTGTATTACAAATGATTTCTGTTGCCAACTTTATTTTTCTCTAAGGGAGTATAAACAAATGGTACCTATTGATATTATAATGATACAACAAGCAAAGCTATATTTTATAAAAGGATTATGATTATGTAGCATTTTTCAGGCAATTTTAACATTTAAATGAAGTAAAAAGTATCAATCGAAGTATCTTTTTACGTCCTTGTGTACCAAACAAACTACACCAAATTGACTTGAGATACTAACTGAATGAGTCTTTTCAAAGTAACATGATCATTCGATCTCAATCCCAAAACGCTTTCTGCAGTGTCTATGTTACTCGTGTTATTCGGCCACTGACATAGTTGACGTCTCTGTTCCATGATCTTAGCCTCGTCACCCTTGTTGAAAGTTCTGGCCTGAAGGGGCTATTCGGTTTTAGGGACAGAGCTCACCGTATTACCCTTTTCCCATGGGTCTTTATAGTGTGAGAGTAACACGTAAGTCAATATACATTCAGACTATAATTAGTGCCTATGTTATTAATAGGGTTTGGGAGGACCTAAATGAGTCATTTTCGCGTTGATCATCCTTAATTTCACAATTACCGAGGTGCTTGCATTGAAACAATCTATAAATTACAAGCTTGCAAAACAAACGGAAACTGTATGGTGTAAGAATCTAATGTCTTGTGTAGTACTCTCGCAGTGTGAATCGTTTATTTCTAAGAATCTTGCACAGTCCAATGAAACGTTTCGTAGTCGTTTCGTCTCTCCAACAATCTTAAAGTGAAATGAAATAAACCTAAATGATGTCAATTTCTAATCAACTATTCTCTACTAAAACAAGAAATGTGATGGTTTGCAGAAGATCAAGATAATGAAACTTCTTATTCTTGGAGTTATTAACTAGAGCAATGTAACTAGCCTCTAGTAACTAGGGAGAAGGGAAAACATAGGTAACTATTATATTGTACTGGTCAGAGTTTGGAAAAAAAAAGTTTTGTGTGCAATCACCCTTTTATTGGGTAGCCGGCAAATAATAAAGTGAGGAAAATAATATCTTTTATATACAAGTCTATAACGATAATGAAATCATTTTAGCATGATATTTGATAAAGTAAAATCCTTGCGTGGTCTCAGTGGTGCTGTTTCCATTGTTTTTCTCGATGTTCTTTGCATGGTCTTTCCTCTGTTCTTTTGTGGAGAGTTCCATTAGCATGTATCCTGCAGTCTGGTTTAGCTTTGAAAATGTCGAACCACAGATGCTGTAATCTAGAGCTTCAACTCAACTATCTTTCTTTATATTTTTGATTTTCCAAAACATTTATAGAAAATTTCATTTGATTTGATATACAATATTTTCCTTTTTCTTTAGTTTACAAATTATTCCCCATTCCACGCCAATACTTTTCAAAAATGATTTAGCGCTCCTTCTGAATACTAATGTTTCTTCTTGCATCATTATTCCTTTTGATTTATTCCCACTGTAATATATTCACCCTCATAATTAAGTTCATAACCATTTTCACAAAGGGTATTAGATTATGTAAGATAATTAGAGATTTATATCAATCTAGCAGTTAGACCTCTGATTGGCTACTTTCAGACACAGTTGGGTATAAGTTTCTTTGGTTTCTTCTCAAATCCAATTCTGATGATTTTGTACTCCAAGGAGTGTCAGACAAAAATAACCCTTTACAATACTAAAATGTTTTCACAATTTTGTGCAGTTTTGATGTTTTGTACCACTAACAAACTAAAATTGAGCCATATCACTACCTAGTTATACCGTGGGCATGAAATTTTGTGTGTCTTGAAAATGTGTTCTAAAGAAAGTTTGCTGTCTGTCATAAAACGACGGCGGAGCTGGAAGACAGTGACTCCAGTGACAGTGATAATGATCCCCTTTCTTCCACATTTCTTTGTATGCACACTCTAGAAGTGGCCTATTTCGAAAAGATCTAATTTTAACCTACTACCCTTCTTACTTTATCATCACATACCTAATACATTTGGCTCTATTTCTACACTAGAAACAACAGATCTTATCTCTACAAATTCGTTTTCGAGGATGCGTAGCCTAAAATGCCTGTAGGACCATCACCGTGTAGTTTTGCTATGTCTTATTCAAGCCATATTAGACCAGAGAGAGATTTCATAAGCACTTTGTCTATCGAAATAAAAATTCGATAGCTTTCCTAGACTTATCCGTTTTCAGAAGATAAAGTTTAAAGTGGTAAGTTTAAAGAAATGAGAGAGAAATAGAAAAGTAAGTCATAAACAGGATTCAAATGTGTTATCAGCGCGGGTCATGTAGCTCCATTGGTAGAGGGCACGACGTGAATGCGTGGGTCACCTGTTCGAATTCCGATGGTGACACAATCAGCTATTTCTCTGATGTCTTTTCAAAAATATCCATTTTTAAAGATCTTGTGTTTTCATTGGACCAGAAGAGAGCCGAAAGCCTTTAGTGAAACAGTTTCGAGTTTGAGTACGTTTTAGTACCATCGTTACTAACGAAGTAACGTCAGAAACATATTTACTCTAGGTAGCATTGGCGACGATGTAACTGAAAAGCCCAGCTGGCATCAATAGCTATGTAACATCGTGAAACTGAGTCTAAGACGCTAAGTTTGGGTCGTAGTCTACTCTTGCAGGGGAGGGTTTGGAGTCCTCCTCTGTCAGGTACCCTGTCCTAGTTTAAGACATGCTTGATTAGTCTAATAATCTATAAAATGGCTTCTAGACTTTGCTACGTGCAGGTAAAAGATTTATAGCTATTATGGTGATGTTTAATAGTGTCTGAATAGGGAACGATGTGAAGTTATTAGACATCATAAAGAGCAAATGAATAAGTACATTTTCTTATAGCAATGTAAGGCGTCAAAATGGCCTTGATGCCTATGAGTGATAGGTTCAATTCTTGCTTGAGAAGTTGGGTTCATTATAGTGTAAATTTGTGAGGTCAATTTTCCTTTGTAATAACCGGAGTAGTGTGTCCTGTGGAAGGACAAGTCACTTCTGCATACTCCGTGAACTCTTCATTCCTCTACAACCGAGTGTGGGCATCAAAAGTGGATCATCTATAAAATAGTATCGTCCACTGAAATACGCAAAATCAGACAAGAATCTCTTGCAGTATTTTCTCCTACTTCCCAATTTTATGCAATCAAGCGTATTCTTTACTTAATTTAATGATCAGAAGTTGACTTCAAATTTTAAATTTTCTATTTTCTTTGTCAGATTAAGACCTCCGGTTTCTCTGCCACAAAGATGATGACATGGAGCAGTACTACGTACAAAATATTACCGGGAACGGAGGATTACTTAGTCTTGTTATAATCTAGATCTCCTTATTCAAACTTGTATTAGGGTTGGTTGGTACCTGTAGCTTTCTTTTGACGCATGTATTGGTAGGGATAGATTAACTATGTAGTACATTTCTTATTGTCTAGTATTTTCTATGTGAATTATAACACAGACTGGGAAGAAATGATAACGAGGTCGTTTTTGAAATACTGTTCCTTGTCTTCTATCTCCCCTTAAACACAGAACTGATTTAGTTGCAACTTTAAATCAGACTTTCGCTTGGAATTTATAGCTGGAGAGAATTGTCAAATGTTCTGAAGGTAAAATCTGTATAAATGGCACGTTATTGAAAATTGCATTACCGTGTAAATCCCAGGCTCCTTCGCTAGCGGCGTGTCACTACCGTTTCCTTTTCGTAGAAACCTCGTCCAACAAGCGTTTTCTGTGATCAGTGGTTAGTGTGTCTTTGAAAAAATTTTCGCAAAAATTAATCCCGTCTTCTACTTCGATTTCTGAAACTTTCTCATGGAATTTCTCTGCTCAGGTGTACATAAATCTTTCTAGGAAAAGGTCCGAGTCTCCCTTAGCATACCAGAAAACTATCTGATTCCGTCCATTTCCCATCTTGTGTCAGGCCTTGAGTCGTATTATTGCACTATGACTACAGTTCTTTTAGTTGAGGGTACCGTATTAAGAGTTTAAGTTTGTTGATTGTACAGAATAATAAAACTGCACGAAATAGCGAATTCCTTTTGTACTTAAAAGCTTTTATCGTCTGACACTCCTCAGAGTACAATTCGTCAGAAAATAATCTGAAAAGAGAATCAACGAAATTATTTACCCAACTGTGTTTTACAAGGTAGCCAATCAGAATTCTGACTGCCAGATTGGTGTTTTTTGTCTTAAACTTAAACAGATTCCATCTAATGTAATTCTTTACCATTCTGACATATTATCTACAATGTAACCTAGCATATTTCTATCCTCTCTTGTTCTTGTGTTTCAGACACCCACCCAAATCAGCGCTTTTCCGAATTCTCATTAACTTTGGTTTCACATTCAAATATTTGAAGCAACGATTATTCTGGGTTCTAGTTAGATAAAATTTCCCAAGCGAACAACTAGTCATGATTATGAAATATGGGTTGTTTAGTGGCAACTAGTGATCGCGAGGTAGCAGTGATGAAGTTAATGTAGTGTTACAGAGAGTGAGAGAAGTATCAATTACTCCTTCCTTTTTGTCTCTTCGAGGATATTGCAATCTGGAGTGTAAATACAGTAATAATGAAAAAATGAAAAAAGAAATCGTAGCTCCCTACCTCTAAGCGCGGACATGTGCGTCCATGGAACGGGATTTTCTAGGTGCGTTGTTGGTAGGGTTGGCAACTTTGGACGAGGAAAATGCCGCATGGGGAGAAGGAGAGAGACATGTTCACGCCCATAAAAAGTGCCTTAAATGTATTTAAATTCGCATTTTAAACAAATTTTCCATCACATGAAAAAGCTTTACTTGGAAAGAATATTAAGTATGAGTACTTGCGTGAAATTCTAGAGGGGGTTAAACCTAACAACAGGAAGAGTGAAGTAAAAAGTCCATTCCTTTCTCTATAGCCTTTGATGTAAACAGGCTTTGGATACCAGGGTGCGCCTTGCAGAGCTGACTGTGCGTTAATCAAAGCGCTGTACATTTTTAGTGAATTTTTCAATTTTTATGAAATTCCGTGCATTATGGCGTACGGTAGGGGTCTTTACCGTACACCGTACAAGCACCCTAAAATACCGTATTGTACGGTATAATACTGTACAGCTGGCAACACTATTTGTTGCGTTGCCGGAGGGCGTCATAAAATGGACCTACGAAACTATGATGTGAGATGCAATGTCAGCATTTTTGACAATTGCTATGCAAATTTGCCAAGTCGAGTAGTCAGTTTTTAGGCACGAAAGAAAATGAACTGGGCATGTGGTCAGAAGAGTACACTTGGCAAACTATAGACCAGGGGCTCGGAGGCCAATTTAGGTCGTGCACACTTAACAAATTATAGACTGGAGGCATGGAGGCAAATCTTAGACTGCGGACACGGGGGCAAATTATGGACCGGGGGCACATAGGCAAATCTTAGAACTGTGACATGGAGGCAAATTTCTTCTTGTTAACATGAAAGTGGCCACATTTAGGGAAAAGTCCTGAAATAGCTACGAACATCAAATAAGCAATAAGACTAACTAATGGTCTGGGTTTGTCTTTACTGACGACGTTTGATGGCTTACAAAACGTTTCATACTTTTAAAGAAAATTATTGTTTGGGGGAACCGCTGCAAGTGTTCACTACTGCATGTGTTGCTATATAGAACGGATAAGGGAGTAGCAGAGTGTTTAATGCGCTCCGGATTGGGCCTTAGGATGAAATAATTTTGGGCAGCGTAACTCAGATTTTCTTCTATGCCCTCATGGCTATGTGGCAGTTCCAAAGGATATAGGTAATATTATCTGGCCACTGGCAATGAGGGAAATCAAAGGTGGGAAGGAGTATCAGCTCATTGGCCATTAAATTGTCCTTTTTGAAGGCATGATACACAATCAGAAAGGCGGTTTTGTTGTCTAGTCCAGTCAAGAACTTGTCGAAGACTCGATCCCAGGCTAGTCTACAATCAGAAGACCCTCCATGGGGGTAGAAAAACTATTGACGAAACAAATTTGGGGTTCAGTGCTTGAATAAAATCGTAGATTATACGAGTAGTGAAACTATTAGGATAAGGGTTTTGAGTGCCGTGGCTATTTTATTGATGGACGAACATGTTAACGTTTTGAAAGTCCTCTCTTTATCTCATTGCTTAGCGCTGGACGAGAAAGGATGAGAAATGACCTTTTTTGGCCACTGGGTTGAGATACATATTAATGCTTATAATAACAGTATCACTCACGGATTAAATGATCTTGTTCGTACTAAATTAAGGATTTACCAATAGCATACAATGTTATGGTTTTGAGCTCACAGTAATGCAATGCGAATAGAAATTAACAGACTTCCTTGTATTACTAGCTCCCTATGAGAGAGTTTGTTAAGTACTAAGCATCGCCCTCGCTCAGGTACGACCCGCTCTTAACTTAATAATACCAGAAACATGCGCATCGAGGTATATTTTTTAAATTGGAGGAGATGACGTTACATAACAGACAGAAGTACCTTTATAACGTTCGAAATATCCATTATTGGTCAACAGTGTTTACTTGTTTACTTCACGTCTACTTTTAATTATTTCTGCTCAACTTCATCATCATCATGTTCCAAGGCCAAGCGTAGATGACCGTAGGTGCACTTTGCTAGTATCTATCATGGTCTTCCATTTTTGACTATCACCAGCGGTTCTTGTAGCATTGGTCAGCGACATACAAGCCCTGTTACCTATATTCGCTAGCTATGATGCCGTAGGTTTTCCTCTGCATCTTCTTCCCAGGAATCATTCCATGTATAATGATGTTGACTAGATTCAGCTATTTGTTGTGACGTGTGGTGTGTCCAAAACACCATAGCTTCCTTTCCTAATCGCTGATAAAAGTGTTTTAAAAGTTTTGATAAAAGTGTGTCTGTTCTACTCACTGATCTCTAAAAAGACTGGATCGAGCTTCCCATTGTTTCCAACAGCGAAAAAGTGTAGTCAAAAGTACTGGCCCTATTTAGTTAAAATAGCGCGGGAAGGTCAGCCATGTTACGTAACGTTGTTTATAAGCTTTGCTTGGTGGGGACTGAAATGGCGTCCAACGACTGATCCAGTGTTCTACTTAGCTTTCCAGTAATCAACGATTATGTTGTAACATTCGATTATATTGGTGTAATTTATGCCAAGTTATGGTTATTGAAAACT
This sequence comes from Carybdea cf. marsupialis auct. non (Linnaeus, 1758), assembly GCA_010016065.2. Classification (NCBI taxonomy): domain Eukaryota; kingdom Metazoa; phylum Cnidaria; class Cubozoa; order Carybdeida; family Carybdeidae; genus Carybdea; species Carybdea cf. marsupialis auct. non (Linnaeus, 1758). The sequence continues at coordinate 9,052 of JAAAKL020005449.1, forward strand.
TGGATTTGTGATTGTGGTAAAATTATTGATTGGGATCTGATTATTGAACTCTCTGTGGGGAGCTTTTTTCTCCTTCTCACAAGTGGGTCAGCTCAAAAATGATATCAAAATTCCTGGCGCGGCTTCGGGTTTCTACTGCTGATGCACTTTTTTCTGCGGAAAGTTTTTCAAGAATGAAAAAGTTGGTTGCCCTTTGCCTCCTGGTGTTAACAAAGCCATAATAGTTCTCAATAAGCTCTACGTCCTTTTCAAGGGGGTAATACTCGCAGTTTTCATTAGTTCAAATTTTATACACATTGAGGCTAAGCTGTAAGTTGTGACAAACATTGATTCTAGTACCCCATGAAAAGCCTTGTCTTCATTGCATTTTTGCCGCAGACGTGATTGGCAAACGGAAGACAAAATTTAAAGTCGACACAGAAGGCAACTTCTGTTATGTTGATCTTCTTGGAATGAGAGTGAGTGGAGAAAAGTCTACATGTTGTCAATCATTTTGTCACCGCAGAACTACCAACTCACCAGGCACATAAAATTGTCCCTTATTTAATAAACACCGTTGTATCGAAGGTGAGGCTATCTGGTACAGAAGCCAGCCTATATGATATATCTGAGACCCAACTGTTCAATGAGTGACCTGCTGATCTATTTATTTAACCACTAACTTCTTCATTTGTGGCTGAATCCATGCAGGGCATAGTTTTCTATTTAGCGGCGTCAAAGTGTTTGTAGGAGGAGGAGGAGTTTTTCCTTTCCTTTACTGAAACATTGCATTCAACGCCCCAGAATCCAGAAACTAATATCAGGTCATCTCATAAACACTCCTTAATAGAATGGAAATGAAAGAATGAGAACCATAGAGATACGAATCTATTTAGAGTCAGGGATATAGAGCGTCTTTACCATGATTTCCCATTGAAGTAACAATCTACAATGATTTAGACATCTCCTCAGATCATCTTAACAACTGACCGTACGACGATAAGGGAGACCAAGAGAATAGAGAAGTCGTTTCTGTCAGCAAAGGCTCGTTTTATAAATAAAACAAGTCAGAAAGAACAAAATTTACGAACATTGATACCAAAATGGAGACCTCTTGTAGGGCATTATTGATATATTGTTTCTGCTGCAATTTCTACACGATTATTAATTGATATTCATAAGGTGTAACGTTGATGATTGAGAAGAATGTTGCAGGCTTTTCTGTAAGAGGGGGGTGTACGAGCAATAAAGTAGAATTAAAATCATAGCTACAGTTGCTGATAATGGTATGGACTGCATACATGATGATCAAGACTATCTGGAAGGCATTTTTGTGGACTCAAAACACTTGCAAAATTTAACATTTTTGACAAAAACTCTGAACAACTTGTTGATTATAAAGAGAAATATTGAAATGAAGATATGCGAAATTTCCTCTTTCCAAAAACCACTTCTAATGAGTAAGGTTCTCAAGGGTGAATGTCAACAAGAAATCTTTATCTATACAAAGCAAAATAGCCTATTCATCTTCAACTTGAAACTGCTCAAAAATTCTATTCAATCTATGATTTAATGGTTTTTATGGAGTTCGTTGTATTTTATTGTTTGTAGACTTCTATAGTAATATTGCCTAAGTACCCATGGGGTTTTTCATATGCATCCAGGATATTTCGTTACTATTTGTCTGTTTCATAGCTCATTATCCCACAGGGACCCGGAGAGGAACAAGAAAAACAACGTCAATATGACCTGGTGTCATCCAAACCTAGAAAAGATTCCCGTTGACAGAGACGTAATGCGGCTATTAATGAACGAAGAGAGTCAACAAAGAATCGAAGCAATAATTTATTTTAAAGAATGCTCTAGTATCCATTGAAGCTTGTGAACAGTTACCAGACCAAAACAATTTTGCACATGGTATGTAATAAATGGCTGGTGATCTAAAACTTGTTTCTATATTTAATGTAAAGGTAGAATTTGGTAACAGATGATACAGCTTTAATCACATATCCTTATACGTACATGCTTAAATACCAGACTCTATAAGGGTGAGGCAATGATGATGATGCTAGGAAGCCAGCGTTGACAGGATTTTAGAAAATCTACCCAGTTAAATCAAATTTCCACAATAATCAACATTCACATTCCTCTCATCACCGAGAGCCCCTTTTAAGCTTAAAATACGATTTTGCTGTTCAAATATGCGTCGGAACTGGACTTGGCCCCGTGCTAGTCACTGGCCCTGATAAAGAGTACTGAAATAGTACAAGAATGAGGCACCTTCATATGACTACACAGAAGTCTACAATGCAATAAATCCTACAAGCTTTGATCACTTGGTCTGTTGTTATAGATTGATTCTTTTATAGTAAATAGACAGTCCACTGTTAAAACTAATGTCACTGATAGGGGCTTTGACCAAGCAAAAACAGTATGGTAGCCAGGAAGAAACAGAAAGCCTTTGATTCAGACGTTAAGCATCCTGACCTTAATTAGATTTCACTACCCGCCTGCGACAAATTTAACGCATTAAGAAGTTTTTATCATGACCTTAAAAATCCTCAGGAACATAGCAAATAATTTGTTTAGATAAGTGCGCGGGATTCTGCAACAAGTAGAGCTCTGACTTCAGTATAAACTGCGCTCTGCATGGAAGTATTTCTTTTCTATTCCTGTCTTAGCACTACTCTCAGCCGACAGCAAGTTCTCATTCTTTCATGATAATAAAATAATAGGCATCATAGCATTGATACTTGCATCATCATTATTAGGTTTCAGTGAAAAGCATGTTATTACCTGTACATAAAAACGTAGATAAATATGCCCATTTACTATTTCATGCAGTCTGTAAAAGCTATTTACAAGATATAACTTAATATTGAAAATGTTCCACTGTGTACAATATTTAAAATATGCAACTCCATGTTAACTACTGTAGTAATATAATACGTTCTCTAGATAAGGAGATTTCTTTCCTTTGATGCCTGGATATCGAGCCAGTCGCCCTTGTGCCTGTCAAGAATGATTTCTCTCTCGAGTTAATAGGGGTTAATTCTGCTTCTCTCAAATAATTGACAAAATGAGCATTTTATCTTTACCGCTGTTTTCTTTCGTGAGAGGGCCAGTTTAGCAGAAAAAGGAACGGGAAAAGCGCAAATTTCAATCCCTCCAGGTCAACTGGAGAGAATCGCAATGACCCATGCCTCCAGGCCCCCTAAGAACTTTGTGCTGGCTTCATGCTTGGATTAAATAATACCAGGATTCTGATAAAAACGTTAAGACGGTTACGTACGACAGCAGCCTTGAAACTGGGATCCCAAAGTAATACTTAATATAGGGGCCCATAACCTACTAAGAACCAAGTCGTATAATGGAAATTCTCTCATGTTTTGGAAGTTATTTAATTGACTAATCGAATCTTTATACATAAATATACATATTTCCTAATTCTAGATGATGCTATAACGATCTGAAGGCTCCACAGGTATTAGGGAGTCGGTGAAAAGAGCAATACCACGTAACCCTCACCTCCAAAAATCGACTGGCAACGAAGGATGCACCGTAGATAAGCTTAAGACTATGTTTGACACCAAGAGGCAGAATACATGACTTCTAAGGGGCTCAGGGTGACCCCTTAAGTTCAATATATGAATGTGTATTGCGTCAATGCCTATGATTCTGATATTTTTTGGTCTTGTTTTTAACCCCCCCCCCCCCTTCTTTAAAAATCCATGGACTTTGTTACTTGCATATTTGCAGTAATATGATTCCACTGTGATCAGAAATGTCTCACATTTCTCCATTATCAAGAAGGGGCTGATATATTTTTGCTGTAGTTGGTATGGGACAAATTTAGTGGCAGCATGCACCATCAAGGGATGTTCGAGAGACTTGCAAACCATGACATCAGCACAGCCATGCTTTTTGTACATTTCGACTGCCAGTATTATTTGATATGTCATGTTTTCTAATCCCTGTCGTTGTTTTTAAATGTCTTCATTACTATTGAACCAGCGTGCAAGTTTACCAATTAACACATTCTGTTTTCTAGTATACGTCCGCTTTTATAATCTCTTACCTACAATGTTTATTCCCGACCCTCTATTATTGTAGGACACTCTGAGGATTGAGTTTGAAACATCGAGAGTCCCCTTCAAGACGATAAAGATTTAATTCGATGAAAAATGCCTTTAACATTTAAAATTTCATCGCCGCACTGGTTTGTCGATTGCTATGTATCAATCCTTTAAAACTAAATGACTTCGAACGTTACATCGAAAGTTCTGAACTTGTGATAAATACTCAAGGACTCCTTGCCCTTAAAAACGTTCTTTAATGCAGTTTATGCCCGTAGAGATACTGGGTACCTCATAGACATGGGAGGGTTCATTTCTTACTACATCAAGCGTCCACGTTGAGTAGACAATGAAAAGTACTTTGATTACATCGTATCAACTGTGTTAAAATGATTAGAGTTCTTTTATAGATAACAAATATCACATCATACATACTCTAACTACTTCACGTCGGTTGAGACGGTGTCCTTGACACTGCTGTTCATAGGTAATGATACTACACTACTGTGACTAACAATGTATGCCTTGGATACGCTCGGATTCATTTCTTTTCCACAATCACCACATCTTCCGCATAGCCAATGCAATGCACCAGAAAATTGCTTTCTGATTTCATTGTGCATTTTTGCGTAAATTATCGGATTTACGCAACTGTTGAGCGCTGTGATGCAAGTGAGTGAGTAGTTTGCAGACAAAACTGATGACATGTTTATTTTCTCTGGATACATATCATTGAATACGTTGTAGGCAACCAAAAATGTGGCATAGGGAGTGGTTAAGATGAAGAATAAAGCCATGATGATTATAAACATTCGGACAATTTTGGCATTTTGCTTGATCCGCTGAGCGATGGCAGCGTTGTTGGCGTGGACGCCCATGCTCTTTTTCAGCTCCCGTGCGGAGAGGAGGTACAGTATTATCATGACCAAAAATGGTATTGGCCAATTTGTTAGTGTGAAAATCAAGAAGACATTGAGTTGTTGTCTTGTTGAGTCATAGATGTCCCAACAGAGACCCCCTGACATCTTTAGTGCTATAGAGTAAGGGAGTGACGATCCAATGGCAATTCCCCAGATGCAAAACAGCATGAAGCCTATCAGCAGGGGGTTTATTTTGGCTGTGAGTGGTGATCTTATCATCCTACAATAGAAGAAAAATTACTGTTAGCTAAAGCTGTTATGATCTTCATAGTAGTAAGGTAACAGTTGGTTTTACTTGAATGTTGGACTATAGTACTGCGTACCCACACTGGTACTGCAGCACACCTGTGACACACGAATTCATTCTATGTGTTCAACAGACGTAGCGCGGTGACCGGCAAACAGTTCCATACTCTTGTTTCTCTGATTGACACGCTCCCGATTGGGTAGAGCTACAATCCTGGAGAAATAGAAGTTAAACTTTTACTTAATTTCGGTGAAAGTGGAACAAATCAAGCAAGACACTTGCTGAGTGAAAGGGGTGTCCATTCCTGGTACTTTTAGTTTTCTAGACCTCTCCTTTTAGAAGCAGGGAGGTCTGACATGTAAGTACCCAAAATGCTTGGTTTCAAACTTAACAATATTTTGGAACGGGGGTTAGGGAAACTTGCATATTTCATTGTCCAAAGTTGTAGGTCTCAAGATCTATCGATAAAGGATTGGGAACTAATGTGACGATCACAGAAATAAATAAGGTCATTTTTCTTTACCAGGCTCCGTTGATGCAGCAAACGCCGTGAATGCATAGATTACGGGTTTCGATACCTTAGGTGACGTAATTGTATTTCTCTGGTAATGTTCGGTAATTGCAAAACTTCTGGAATTGCTTAATTTTTTAATTGCTTCGTAGTTAAATCTTATCATTCCAACTTTTGTTGATAATTGTCCACCAAAATGAAAAGCTTTCCATTACTTCCGACTTCGCTGCAATGAAAAGACGTGAAGTAAATGGATTCTCTTATTGTCGTCGTTTTGTCTTGACAATGATAAATTCTTCTTGCTACAGGTATCTATTTTTGTCATTTAGCAGCAACTGTTGTGTTGAAGAGTTATAGTTTGCATGACAAAAGATTCCAATGTTTCGAGCCTAAGACTAGTTCATCAAGTTCCCTTAAAGACCGTTTTTTAGACAGTGCCATGTGTCATACGGAAAGTTTTCTTTGATGAAGTTTGTTATATGACAAATATCTGTATATTATTTATCTCAGGGCTGCCTCCAATTTCTATAGCCTGTTATTCTTCCTCTCCAAACTTTTCTTGCCGCAAAATTAAATGAATTCTGATGACGACAGTTTCAACTTGTCAGTTACAGCCATACAATCTTTGGCTAAACAATTGTAGTTTGGGATCATTGTAGTAATCTCAGCTCGCATCTCTCCATGGTACTCAATTTAAGTAAATTGCTCTCTTTATTGAGTTCTTCACACAATAACATCATTAACTCATCAGCACACAGAACCACTTTTGTGGCGATTGATAGTGCTTTGTTTCTGCGTCTATAGTAGCAATTTGTTTAACTTAACCATACAAAGGTCTACCTATTAATTTCTGCTCAAAATTACATGATGGAGTAGAGCCTTGTGTGCTTTCTTTCTATGATACGAATATGCCACAGTAACAAAAGACAATTCCCAAAGTGAGTTCTATGCATGCATTGTAAATTAAGAACATAGTCAGTCTTCTCACAGTCATTATCACCAAATTCTCCTCAAAATGGTGCTTTACGTTGATCAATTACTGGTCTCAGGATTGTTTTAATTGCTACAACCTCCGAAAATCTGAACCAATAATGCGTTTCAACTGATGTTAAGAGAGTGAAAGATGATGTCCTATTCAACTCGAAAAAATGAAAAAATGCTACAGTGGATGAGCTGCGCATATTTTACAAAGCTAGGCTTACGCCACTTCAAACCATGACCAACTCGTAGCAAAGCTAGTGAATTTTTAAGCCATCCTTAAAACTTCAACTACAAAAATTTTACCACGTGCCCTACGATTGTATTTGAACTATTCACAAATTTGTAGGCAAAGTTCTTGCTGCTTGTACTGCTACATACAATCCTCTGTTTTTGCTTTTTTATTTACATTTTGCTGGTGCTAATGAAGGCTGAAAAAGTTTCAGCGTTTAAAAAGTAGTGTCAGTTTTCGTGGATCAAACTGATCTAGTTTTACGAAGTTTTACACTTGCACGTGACTCGAGTTTACAATTGTGTTTCGTATACTGAACCTTAGTCTTGAATGTACACTTTCTTAAATTGAATATAAACTACCCATCATCAGAATTGTTAGAGCTTGAAGATGCAGTACTCTTTGGTCAAAATGTTCTGACATGATGCATACATATACTGCCTTTCAGAACTAAGTTTCATAACTAAACCATACCCACTAGCCTCTTTACTGCGTAAATAATAATAATCGGCAATCAATTGCATGAAATGACACTAGTACAACAATTTATTTGCATTGATTCGGAGGCTATTACAATCAAATGTAACGATATATTTTCTTAAACACCCAACTTTATGTTTACCTTTAATGCAATTTTTTGATGTTATTTTTATTGAACAAATAAAACAAGGGTATTTTGTTACCGAGAGTTTCTGTTGTTAAATTGAAATCAAAGCGTCTTTCTAAAACATGGCCAAAACTAAATCCAGCCACATCTTGACATAATATCAACGTCTAATATGTTTATATCTTTGACAAAGATCTTTGATAAGAATCACCAGACATATTTTATTCAAACATGGAGTAATGATGCTGCAAAGCTAGAGTATGAAGGCGTTTTGGGAAATGTGCAAAGCCAACAATATATGATAATAAAGAATATCGAGTAGAATATATAGAAATAGTGTTTAATTACGTTCACGAGAAACAAAACTACTGATTTCTTACTTGTATCTATCGATTGCAATAGCTACCAATGACCAGGATGATGCTGACATAGTGATTGGCGATATGGACGGCAGTATACTACAACTCACATCGTCATAGAATGCGGAGAACTCACTGATCATGTCAGCTATCATCACAAATGGAACGAATATTGATCCGATGAAGTCAGCCCATGCAAGTGATAATAGAAAAAAGTCGTTACTTGTTCTCCGCTTTTTCCTGAATCCAACTGAATAAAATACCATCAGATTTCCTAAGACTCCTACAACAAAAATCGACGAGTAAACCACGTAAAGAAGTAGCTTCACTTCCTCTGCCAACTTCCAGTCACTTCCCGCTGCTGCAACTCCTGTTGATGCGGAAGTCTTGTCATTGCATATTGAGTCATTTCCTACAGTTTGGTTTAGCTGTGTACTATTGCATAGTGAAGAGTTTGATACCAGTGATGATGTATTTGGAGCGAGGGTAGTGGTCAGCATCTGAAGCGTAGAAAGAGTAGAATTAATTACAGTTGAAGTGGTCAATGAAGACATTTTCATTTTCAATAATATCGTCAAAGTATTCAGATCCTATAATTTTCCTTTCTATTTGATAAAATTGATAATACGTGAATTAAATTGTTGTCACAAGCCTTGTTTATCCTCATGTGCATGTCCCCGTGTACAAGTACCAGGTGCATATCCCATCCTTCACCGCTGTAAACTAAATTGCATCTACTTCACGATTTATGCCTCTTGTCCTTTTCTCCCAAGACGGTTCTCTTGAATCAAATTCTACAACAGTTAAATTATCAATTCGGCTTCCCTATTTCTATGGCTGTACAATAGCTATTGACACACTTGAATCATTAATGAAAGCACTGGTTTTAATAGATAGGGGATACGGAGATACTTTTAAGTGTTTCCGGACTGCTCAACGCATTCTTTAGGTATCTGATGGAGCAATCACATTCAATGATTTATGATCAGAATGGCAATGCTAAAGGAACAAAATCTGCTTGCAATAGTTTTTCGTGTTAAACCATGGCAGGCTGGTGAGAAGGATTAGAAGCTGTTGTTTTGAAAGGAGTTCATTGACTGAAATGGCAACAGGTGTTTCAAAACAACAAATGGTTGTCACATGCAATGAATAAAATCAAAACGAAGAGAGTGGAGAATGATTAGAATCTGAGGGAGAATATGTTTTCTAAAGTCTGAAAAAGGAAAAAGATATCGATAAACTAAAACAGAGTACATGTTTACAAGTTCGACTTGTTATGTCCAGATCCTATACAATAGTCACGTTGCATCTTTTCTCTGCATTAACGAAAACAGATACAGAAATTATAGCAAGTTTTTCAGGCTGTACAGTTCAATTCTGTTGAAGAGGAATTGAATGAAGTCTCTAATTTCCGCTCTAAATCTTGTATTTTAATATATAGTATCGTATTGACAAAAATAGGTAAAAATCTTGTCACGAAAGCTCCCTATGTATAATGGTGATGATGATATAATGGGCTAAGGATAATAAAAATGCCAGATTATTCTAGACAAGAAATAAAGGCACTCACCGACACAAACTTTTCCTTAAGCGAGGAAACCAATCAATAAACATTTACAATGTGTATCCGAAAAACGTTCATGAAGCAAACAAATTTCTGACAATTACAGTCAAACACGCTGTAAACATATTTTTCAAGAATTGAATGAATAGCCATTTTCTTGCTAATAAATAGTACACAGATCACAAATATCACAACTATTTTGGATTTTAATATACGAAAGATTGAACTTTTTGGCATTTTCATCATCGACTCATTTTGGGATAACTGTCAAGTATTGGAAAGTACACAAATTTATATCAAACTCTGCGTGTAACATTTTGTGATAGTACTTATTGGTGTTTAGGAGGCTGTGTTAAAGATACTTGCCATAGGGAGTATCGTACCAAAAATGTTTTTGTTAAATCGGCTTTTGACATTCTTATCAGTCATGACTGATTAAATTTCATTGAATGAAAATATGATATACTACAATTTGACTCTAAATTTCAAATGGCAATTTTAGAATAATCCGTTTCCAAAAATACCATACTTATATTATGCACAGTGTTTCAACTAAAAGTGTTTGAATCTTGGGAAATCTCTGGTGAAGACTCAAGTTAGGATCCAGCATCAAATAACAAGGTCTGATTAAAGAGATTTGAAACTTTGGAAGCTAATATCTTGGTGATGGTAAGAACCCCCCCCCCCCCCCCCCCTTCCCCCCCTCTCCCCCCCCCCCCCCTCCCCTTCTTTTTTTTTTTTTTTTCTCCTTTATTAAATTACTAATTATAAATATTTAT
>JAAAKL020005450.1:0-19299 GCA_010016065.2 Carybdea cf. marsupialis auct. non (Linnaeus, 1758)
CCTTGTTTGCAGTAGAATTTTTATTGTCCCTTTGTTTCTTTCATAATTCTTTTCATTTTTGTAAAATTCCATCGCTTCGTTATATTTGCCGAGTACAACTCTGATGAGTCGGCACGAAAAAAGCTTTTCAGTTGGATAACATGAATGCGTTACTTCAGGCTATTTTGAAAAGTAATAAATAAAAGGGAAACTGTAAATCAGTTGCTAGTGCCAGAAAAATTCTGAAACATTGTTCTATACTTGGCCGGACATCTTGGAAGAAGGAAAACAGAGGTTGGGGTTCTGACACAGTTTTATTGGCCAGGGCTACAGGCTGATGTCACTAGGCACTGAAGATCTTGTGATGTTTGTCAGAGAACATTCCCCAAGGTTAATGTAAGAAAAGTACCCATGTCCCAAATTCCAGTAATTGATACAACACGTGAAAGGGTTTCAATTGAAATTATGGGGCCTATCCACCCAGTTATGTCATCAGGAAATAGATATATACTTACCCTCATGGACTGTGCTACCAGGTCTCCAGAGGTACTAGCCATCAGAGGTATTGATACTGAGACTGTTGTCGAAGCACTGATAGACAATATGTGTAGGGTGGGGATCCCCTCTGAAATATCGATGGACTGAAAAAGTCGATTTATGAGAGAGGTGGGTCGCTTGTTGTTAATCCGGCAACTAATGACATCACCATAGTACCCAGCATGTAATGGCCTTGTGGAGAGGTTCAATGGGATGTTATAAGGTATGCTATGGAAACTCTGTGAAGACAGACCAAAAGATTGGGACAGGTATTTAGGTCCCCTTTTGTTTGCCTATTGGGTGGCCCCTCAGGAAAGCTTGGGTTTCTCTCCATTTGAACTTTTACAAGGGAGAACGGTTAAGGGCCCACTGTCCGTACTTAAGGCATTGTGAAACAAGGAAGAAACTGAGCCTGATGGAAAGCTTACCTAGCAATATGTATTAGATCTACGGGAGTGACTTGAAGAGACATATAAGGTAGCTAGCAATAGTTTACATAAGTCGTCCCAGAGATATATGGCATATTACAACAGGCAGGCAAAGGGGCAAAATATGAAGATTGGGGATTGTGTGTTGGTCTTGTTGCCTACAGATAGCAACAAGTTGCTAATGCATTGGAGGGGAACATTTTCCATCATAGGTACAGTTGGACAGAATGATCAGTGGATCAATATGGATGGAAGGGCAAAAATACCCTATGCCAACTGAAAACCAGGCCAATCCAGTAAGCAGGCTGATATAGTTGAAGCTAATGAGGGGGCTGATGGTAGTCATAGGTTTTGTATTGATTTCCGCAAATTGAACAGGGTGACAGTATTTGACACAGAACATATTCCAAATCCTGACAATATCTTCACAAAAATAAGCCAGGACAAACATTTTTCCAAACTGGATTTGGCTAAAGGGCATAGGCAGATCCAATTATCTGAAGAAGCAAAGGCCAAAACCTTCATTAGCACAGCAGAAGGGGCATTCAATTTTGTAACCATGCCCTTTGTCTTAGTAAGCACACCTGCCATAGACTTGGAGAATGGTACACTCACCCACTGAAGGTGACCGCTGAAAAGATAAGGGATTTTGGAACACCTACAACAAAAATGTAGTTGTAATCATTTCTTGGACTGGTGGGGTACTACCAGAATTTCATTCAAAACTTTGTGACGGTAGCAGCACCTTTGACTGACTTGACAAAGAAACACACCCCTTCCAACTTCACATGGACAGAAGCTTCGTGACACAGATAAACAATTTATTCTAAGGGCAGGTGTTTCAAGTGTAGGAGCCAGAAGTTTGTTACTCCAGGAACATGAGGGGGAACAGTTCTCTGTAGCCTATGCAAGTAAGACGGTTAGTGTGACTGAGATGTGCTACACTGTGGTTGAGAGGGAGTGTTTAGCCATTGTATGGGCACTTAAGAAGTTCCATGTATTCCTGTATGGGTGTAATTTTGTTTTACAGACTGATCATAAGCCACTGGCCCATCTTACTTGGGGCAAGTTAAATGATACTTCATTGGGTACTCTTCTTACAAGAGTATAGGTTTACAGTTCAAGATATACATGGTATTGAAAACCATGGAACAGATTTTTCCATCTCGTGTACCATGTGATAAGTAGTAGTTAGATCTTTGATGTCCTGTAATCCAGTACGATAGTAGTAGATTAGGCAAGAGCCAAAACTTAAGAAGAAGCTAGTGCTACTCCTCAAGTTGGACTTAAGCAAAGGTAAATTGAGTTATGGATATTATTGGCAGACTCACCTCTTTAAATGAATGCTTCAAAGCAATGGTACCTCAAATTAACGGTTTTACATCATTGGACTCTTATCATATTTATGTAGAAATGGAAGCACATTCTAGATTCAGCATAACTCAAACAGTTGATGCTACAGTGAATATTCTCAAAAGGGGGAGAAGATGGTATGGTAACAATCATGTAATGATTGCAAAGCAACAGATCTCTGATGTGATTGGGATATCCAATAAGGACATCATAGCTAAATGAGATCACTTGGGACACCCAAATATAAGGAGGATCTCAACGCTTAAGAGAAGACAATGAAAGTTTGAAAGTAGGAGAAGGGGAGGACAAGCGTGTCTGCTTGAAAGTTGTTAATGGAGATCAGAACCGTTGATGATTTTGTTCAGAAACTGAACAAGAAGCCAAAACAGAAACTGAAACAGATGACAGATTGCAAAGGACAATGTCTTCATTTTGTACGTAATAGCTTGTACAGTTGTTTTGAAGTTAGTTTATTATTGTGTATGACTTCAAAAACCAAACCAAATCTGATATTGCCTTGAACCACACAATGCCTCTCTATCAGTTCCCTTGTGTGCTCTGTTAGCATTTGCCAAGCTGTGACACTGTGTCAGATAACTAATTTGTCTACAGTGAAAAGTAATAAATATTCACTTAAAAGATGGATGGGGCTATGTGAAAAGCTGTGTTCACATAACTGTAAAAGAGTACATGTAATTTAGGCATGCCTCCATTCAAAATGATGAACATTGTTAAATAAAACTGTTCTACTGATTTTACTAGTGATTCATGTCATCACATTCTACAGCAAAAAATTAAATGACCTATTAAAGGTGTACAATACATATCATATCATCTGCCAATAACTCCCCCTCCCATCAATTTTGGCCAGGAGTGAAATTATCCAAACAGTAAACATAGAGCGACCCAATGTAAAAGAGCATTCATGCTCCCTCCAATGATTACGGTGAACCATCTTCATTTTGCTCCTCCAGCAGCCTTCGTCCTTTGGCAGTTCCTCATGCTGCAGATCCAATGCTATCTATCTGGGAAGTTCACCCTTTGAGTGGTAACTCTGGCGGGCAGATTTGGTGGCTCAGTAAAGTTAGATCACAGGGTAGTGGCAGCATGTCTGACTGAGCCTGTGAGTGCCAAAGGCTAAGGCTCAAGTGAAGTAGGATTGGCAGCAGTTTGTATGTGATCAGGAAATGTAGCATAGGTATACTATAGCTGTCAGAAATCATTTCAAGCTCTTGGAAAATGGATGAATGATCAGAAGTACACAAATGTTCTACAGGCAAATGAGGAAGCTTTTAAGGAATTTGTACAAAAAAGGACCGGGGGGAAGAAGTCATTGCAAGCCAAACTTCCTAATATAGTAAGTGCCAGAATGGTGTAAGAATTAGCACTCTCCAAATTCATAGAAAGTGGTACATCAGATGAAGAAAAAGAGAATGGAAATTGGTAATGCAGTAGCTGTCTGACACCTATTATATAATAGGTGTCATACAGCTACTGCATTGCCAATTTCCATTAGGCTATATAGGATAAATGAAGAGCAAATAGCAGAAAACATTCCATGGAGACGTGAAGTATAGTGAAGCCTGGAAAGTAGCAAGCAAAATATCTGGAAGAAAGAATGCAAAAGAAGGTGACAGGATCAGGTCTTGAGGAGAGAGTTTACACCTGGTTCACAAACTGCTGGGCAAGCCACTTGAAGTACAAGACCCAAACAAGGAGTTCCTAGTGATCTATGAAGGACTCAACATCAAAGATGGTCCTTTCAAAGAACTCGAGTACAAGAAGGTAAAAACTTCTCTTAAAGTGGAGAAACATTCTGGACTTGATGTCATTCCTCGAGAAGTATTCAACCTCTGTCAGTTTGATGACACCAGTGTCGAATTCTGCAATCTGGTCCTCATGAGGAATGACAGACCAGAAATATGGTCACTTGTGAATATCATGCCAGTGCCTAAATCAGGTGACCTGTCCATCACTGAAATCTATCAAGTCTAACCTGAGTTATTGCCAAGATGTACAACAGTATGATACTCAACAGTATATGGAGTGCTCTAGACATTAAATTAAGAAGAAAGCAAAACAGATTCATAACCAAACGCACAGCAGTGGCCCAAATTGTGATGCTAAGAAGAGTCCTGGAGGGGTGTGAACCAACAATCTACTAGCAGTGTTGACCTCCATAGACTTAAAGAAGGTGCTGGATTTAGTTGACCAGGGGAAAATGATGAAGATACTAAGGGCATATGGATTACCACCAAGGGTGGTCCAGACTGTAGAAGCCATGTAACTTAAAGGAACACCAGAGCCAGTATTATAACACCAGATGGAGAGACAGAACTGTTTAACATCACTGAGGGGGTGCCCCAAGGTGATACCACAGCCCCTTTTCTCTTTATCATACTTCTTGACTATGTAAAAAGAAGAGTGTAAGAGCTAAAAGAAGAAGAACTGGGACTTACCATCCATTCAAGAAGGTCACTGAGGTTCTCCAACAAAACCTTAACAGATCTGGACTTTGCAGATGGCATTACAGTGCTGTCAACCCTTTAGGCCAAGCCAAGGAACCACTCATTAAAGTGCATGTGAAATATAAAAAGATAGGCCTCAGAATAAATTCCAGGAAAACCAAATATATGTTCTACAACATCAAGGAGTTAGAGGCACTGAAGACGGGACAGTGCTAAGCAAGAAAGAAAAGAAGGCTTCAAATACCCAGGTTTCTGGATTGACAACAGACAGAAAGACATACAAACTAGCAAGACGTAAGTGTTTCAAGCTGTAAACAAGATGAGAAATATCTTTAAGCAAACAATGTCATGGGGCCTGAAGATCAGATTCTTCCTGGGTGCTATTGAGACCATGTTGTTGTATGAATGTGAGAGCTGGGCAGTAGCACCCCAGATAGAATGCTCTTTGAATGCTACCTAAACCTGCATGCCGAGGAAAGTGCTCAATGAACAATGGAGCTCATACACAACCAACACTGAGTTGTATGGTTACCTGCCATTATATATTTCAAAAAGCCACAATTTAAATTCCCAATCACTTAACCTCTTGCCCTCCATGAGCTAGTACAATGAAAGCCAGCCATGTTGCGTTGATGAATGTGTCAACATTTGGTGATTTTTAGGCTTAATATTATCCAAAACATACATGGATTAGTAAAACATACTGTTTTGTTCCTTCCTGCATTATAAGGTTTACGAGGGATTAAGTTGCCTACCCTTTAGAAAAAAATGAAAGATTAAAAAATTCTGTGGTCATGATTGAGTGATTCAAGTTATTCAAGATTTCTTAAAACACATTTCATAGAAGCAGTAAGACCTAAACATTTTTTAGTTGTTATTGGGAAAGCCATAGACATATTGCATACTAACAGTCACTAATTTCTTTAAAAGTATACTTAATTAGCTAATATTTCAAACAATGATAATCTGAATTCTAACCTTAACAACTCCAACAGTTTGCTTCCCCGGACACAACTTGCTCTTCTCTAGCTTAGCAATTTTTACCTCCGAGCAGGATGCAGCTTCTTGTCTACAGATCGAAAAATTAAATAGCTTTATTGGCTATTTCCATACATTGGGTTCTAAATAAACAAATACCAATTAGATTACCTTTGGTAAACGCCAAGAAAAGGTTAACACTCGATAAAATGTCCCAGGATGGCACTTGTTGTGATGCCCTACTACAACTGGAATTTAAAGTAGTACCATCAGCATAAATTGAAAGCTGGCATACCATGGAATTAGATGGATCATAAATAAAAATGAGAAAAGGTTAGGGCCCAAAACAGAGCCTTTAAAGACTCAAGCAGTTACATAAAATGAAATTAGATGACTCACCATCCAAAAGTACTTATTATCATGATCACTTTAAAAAAATGAAATGGTCCTGAAAATGTCACTGCCAATACCATAAGCTCTAAGTTTATGTAAAGACCAACAAGCCAAACCTTATCAAAAGTCTTGGAAATGTCTAGAGAAACTTTACTGGAACAACCAGATCTAACCAACTGACCCTAGATTTGCTTAGTTACTATTGTGAGAAGATCAGTAGTAGATTTAGAAGAATAAAAACTATATTGAACATCAGAAAAAAGACCTATCCTCTTCAAGTTAGCCATTAGTTCCATATTTATCAAGCTCTCAAATACCTTGTTGATAACAGGCAGAAGGCTGACAGAGCAATAATTCACAGAAGGAACCTTTCTCCATTATCCTTAAACACAAGAACAGGTAATGCAGCCTTCCAACATGCAGTGAAAAAGGAATTGTTAAGACAGATATTAAAAAGTTTGGACAAAAATGAGGAGATTTCAGGAGCACAATTCTTCAAACAAACAACAGGAACTATATCTGATCACGAAGCCTTAGCAGAGTCTAGATTAGATCTTACATCAACAACCAGCCTAGAAGTAACACAGACCTTTCTCAGAGAAAACTCTGTATGAGGTGGAATATTTGGGAACTCCAACACAGAGTAATTCACACATAAACTCTTGGCAAACATTTTACCAAACAGCTGAGCTTTGTTTCAGGAAGCTGTTAACACCTCAGGTATTTCCCTTTGTTCATGACACTGTTATAGATTCTCCAAAAGTCACAGGATCAAAGTTTCTGGGTAGAAATGACTTGCCTACTCTTTTCCAAAAATATTGCTTCTGCTTGCTCAATAATCCTCTAGCATCTATTAGCAGGTACTAGCTTGTCTGAACAATACTTTAACCTCCATAATCCTTACACGCTAATACTGATGAAAGAAGTGATTTCTGTGGGCTTTGACACTCAAACAATGTGGAACAAAAGCATCAATACCTTCCTGAATCCAATCACAGGAATGCGAGGCCACCTTGCGTGCTCCCTCAGCAAACAGAGATGATCAAGGAGCATCTCTCAAGTAGTCCTAAAAACTATCCCAATCTGCCCTTACAAAGAGAACGGTATTTCGGAGAAGTGAAGCATCCTTCTGAATGGTTATATTGAAATCCACAGTCACAGTTACAACTGCACGGTCTGATCTTCAATTCAAGAGGAACTAAAAACTTGGTAGAACAGATTTCAGGATTAGAAGGCTAGGAACATAACTTGAATTGCCAGTGACTTATAGATGCGCTCCCATATATAAGCCCATTTACAAACGAGTCTCATGCTCTATTTTCTGTGTCTTCAAAACACGCATAAAATACGTCAGGCGTAGCCTGGGGAGTACTGCAATGTCGCACATTAGGTTCTGTCCTAAAGGGTTATGAAATACCAGTAGACCGAACATTTAAGGCCTACGCGTTATAGGACTATAGGACCAGTAGTTCGACATGTCGATATGTTTAACACTTCTAACAGTCTGTTTATTATGTTTAACCTATAACGTTATGGCAAGCTTTCAAATTTTACTTAGGCCTACATATCCAACTGACTTACAAAATGCACAATGCTAACTGATAAAAGCAGTTTATATCATCACTGTAATAAAGTTTTAAAGACTAAACGCCGATATGGAGGTTTTTATACACAGGTGTAACCAATGTTATGCTATAGCATACTGTAGACCAGGACAAAGTAGAAGGAATTTTTTGCCTTGATTCTCTTTCGAAGTGGCGATTTGTGTGGATCAGGGTTAAAAATTTTTCACTTACTGCACCATTCGTAGATATTCCATCCCTGAAGTAGGCAGGAGTGTGTTGTCTCCGAAGGCAATCCCATTACCTCTCATTTCACCATGGTCCTCAAAGTAAGAACCTAAAGCCACCTCCATGATGAAAATCCGGAAAGCTTATGTATGTTATGTGTTTTCAGTTGAATACGAAAACGAGGCTGATCGAATTTCATTCATAGCCTATTGTTCTGGGAACAGAGATATGCAGCGAAGGAGATTGACGACGCTGGTGATAGGGGATGGCGTCGGGTTGGTTTTCACCAAAAAGTAGTACTCTTACCACTGGATCAGTACGAGGAGATAGATTATACCCATGCTTGTAATTAAACCCAGGCAGAAAGGAAATTCTACGGAGCCAACTTTTACGTACAAGAAGAGTTCAAAATAGTTAAATTATCCTTGTACTGCTTATAAATAAGAATACCCAGGCTAAAATCTTGATTGACAGGGTCATGATAAATAAAGAACTCAGAAATGTTTAAAACGTTTTGAAATTATTATCGAGCTTTCAATGTGTCTTACATCATCATCTTCAGGAATACATTGAAGGTACAGTTAGTTACATGAATATAATATTATACAGGGATATCCTTGTACTATTATCGATGGTAGATATTTATCATGTCTTTAATCGGAGTCTTTTTCGGAGCTACGTTTCGAGAGATACTTCTCCCATCTTCAGTCTGTTGGATTTTGAACTGCTGATTTATGTTGTTCGATTGAAGACTCCCGAGGAAGTAGGGATGGAACTTGTTGGATAAGTAGCGCCATGCTGATTTTGTGTTTCTTGTGTTTCCCGGATAGTGCTGGTAGCCTTGTACTATGTTACTGCGCACATACACCAAGTGGCGTGTGAAGCTTTTAAAATGTGTGTGTGTGTGTGTGTGTGTGGGGGGGGTCCTAACAAATCGGTTGTCCGACTACACCCTTTGAATACCCAAAACATGGTAAATGCCCTTTCAGATACTATGCGGAAATAAATCAATAAATAAAAGGCAATCCTATAAGAAATTAGCGAAAAATAAATGAATCACTACATGCATCTTCCTATTCGATTGGGTAAGCAAATGTGTCAAAATTACAGCTTCTGAATCAGTGATAAGTGTTCATTTTACGATAAAAACATTAAAAGATTGTTATAAATCTGGTTAATTGAACCTGGCCAGCCTTCTCAAACTTTGGGGGGCAAGGATTCATGAAGAAACTACATCTTACCAGGAAACCACACCCTACTTTGAAAAAATTGACAATCCACTGCAACTGATGAAAATTGCCTCATTATCAGTTAATTTTACCGCAAACCTATTTTTGGCAAAGACCACAGTTTGCAGGTCAGATTTGGACGAATTGAGAAATTGATATTTCGGAGATGTGGAGGACATGCCTTCCACTCCTCCTGTGGCAAGTCTACTGCTTTAAAATGTTTTAAAGAATATCAATTACAAAACTGTCTTTTCGTGGTTTCAACGCAAAATGATCTACTAATACTGGTAGCCTGATGCTAGAGGATATATCTCCTTCACTACTTATTGCTACCAATTTATCAAGTCTTCCACTTTCTCTTCCTTTCTCTTAGCTACTCGAAGGTAAGTGTTTATCAACTTGACCTTACTATGAGCTCTTTCGCTTGTAGACATTGTTACAGGAATGTTAGTTGCGAATATACTCAAAAGTAGCTGCAAATAGAGATTTTTCATAAATAATTTACTTCTTTCCTTCATTTCTGTATTTGATGTCTGTAAGAACCATGAATTTTTGTAAACGGACAGCATTCTATGCAGACTGCCTGTCTAGGAACTCCATTCTTTTTATCCCGCTTTTCAATTTTCCCAGTTTCCCTCAAATTCCATTTTTTTGGATAGAGAGCAGACAGTTGGACCATAGCTTTAGAAGCTTGCGACGAAAATCTCTTCACAACTTCACTAAGTATGAGGTCGAGGAATGAGTAGTAAAAGTAGTGACGAAAATTTGCCTCTTGGGGTTCCCCGGCGTTTTTAAGTTCTGAAGAAGCAGCCCTATGACTGAAAGTTGCCTCCAATAATACTTGTCCATCTCAAAGATGACCTTGCAGAGTACGGTGACGCTTTACCAATTCGGAATTTCATATGCCCTTTATTTCACATTTCTTTCCAACATATTCAGTCTTTATCAGGATTTCATTGAATTTTGTTTCATTGCGGAATAAATTGAGTAATTGGACAAGTGTTACTAAAGCATTTACCGCTGAATTAATGTCAATGTTCTCCTTCTGGAAATAGTCGGATTCAACTCTCGACATCTGAAAACATTTGTAAAAACTCATTATCTGCACAAATACAAACGATTGTATGCTCATTAATAATCATGGTTTTCCCTTCTCTCGGGCTCCTTTAAGGTTGCAACAAGGGTCGATAGTAAGGCTGTGAGATCATCAGCTGCAGCTGTCAATTGCGTATCTGGGAGAGAGCGAAGAGCAGTCTTGCCTTTCTTGAAAGCTAGAAGTTTTGCCTCGTTGATGGCAAAACGGTGGGGAGAATCCTCCATCACGTGGTAAATTTACGATAGTGTAGAAATGTAGTTAATAAGAGGCTGCATTGTGGCACTGTTACGTAACACCAGACTCAAGCGGTGAGCAAAACACTGGAAATAAAGTGTTGTCGTAACCCCTACCTTGACGAGCTGTTTCTGCTTACCTTTCTCTTTTCCGGGCATATTACTTGCTCCGTCAAATGCATTTCGTATGATCTCGCACAATGGCAAATGCATCTTACCAAACTCTTCCACTAAAACATTGAAATATGATTTCCCTCTTAACTATTAATATGCTTAAGGCAACAATTCTCTTGCTTACAACAGTTGCAAAACACATACCGAATCACTGTAGGCATATATGAATCTTTGTAACTCGTGACTTCATCAAATTCAATGGAATATTGCCGTGCCTCTTTAATTTGACCAAAAAGTATTTCTAATGTTTCCCTGGAAATAGTGTTAAGCATTTTGTATGGGGGATATATTTGTTTAAGTTTCAGTATATTTTTATTGCTTTTTTGGAGAAATTTAGGAGACCAATTTTTAAAAAGTTAGAGTGGTCCGGACCCTTATTGCCAACTTGCATACGCCACTGGGCGCACCGCCAAGGTGGAATAAACAAAGCAGTACCTACAATCTTCACGAATGAATGGTGTTGGAATCTGTGATAGTCAGTGAAAGAGGGACATTTTCAGAGGATTATGGAAATCAAATCTACCCTAGTAATTTTGTATCTTGCTCGAGTATATGACTACTACAAAGCAAACCCCAAGAAAATAAAGGTCATGGTAACAGCGGCTGTTAACACAGTCATGAAAGTAGTATAGAACCGAAGTAACTACTTACAGCTTCAAGATGAAGCCGAAAAGAATTGTGTGTTTTCACATTATATTTACAAAACAATTTGTAGTATATACTATAATAATTCACTAATAACTGAATCTGCCGAAATGGTCAAACCAGGTACTAATGATGCTAATGAAACACAGCCTGAACTGTGAATCTCTGTACAAGTACGACGTGCAGCGGTCAGCCTTAATCTTTAAAGGAAGGGGTGAATTTAATTATCTATTAATGGCATTTGGGGTTCAATGATACCTGATATTTATACTTGATTGCCCCCCACCCTTTGTAAATGTACTCTGTCGGTTACCTGTGTTTAGATCTGACAAGTGGTCAACAGTTCCATACTCTAATTTCCCACCAATTTTGTTCAACCCATGAGTTGGAGATTTATGCTTATTAAAACCTGACGTGAAGGTCAATTATCTTGTCTTTTCTCAATGTACTCTCATCACAAACTATCTAGTCTCATTACATATACAAAAAAGAATCAATATTGCACAGCAAAAATGGAAATTTTTGATCATTTTATGTGCAAAATCTAAACATCACGCCAAGAAAACGAGTCGTGATGTCTTCAGTTAAACAGCTCTTTTAGTATGACTTCTCACATGACTTGGAAAGCACGACCCTGCAGGATGACGTCATTTCAAGAATCATATAGATAGCAAGATAAGGCACTTTCTAAATAGATTTCCATACCCTTTAAAACACAAATAAACTCAAAATGGTAAGCTACCGAGTGCAAAAATGTCCCTTCAGAAGTTAATAAATACTTGAAAAAAGCTGGCTCGGGTCTGATGAGAGGTCATGGCCCAGTGCCCCCGTCCCCTTAAATATCCCACAATGAAGATCTGCTTTGCACTTTCTACTATTGTGAACGCTAACATGCTTGCATGAAGTAAAACCATATACTTTACTTAGATCACTCTTTTAATCTAGATTAACAGATCAGCCAATTATTGAGCCCCTTATTATTCCATTTACCAAGTTAAGATTCATAATTCTTTATAACTCTTGAGCGGTGTGCGCTTTTTTGAACTCTCTTATCTTATACTGAGACCTCAGTTATACAATACCAGCTTGTTTCACATATCGGAAAGTTTTGATACTTGATGGTTCTCCAGGTAAACTATACAGGGTTAAGATCGGTTAGCTCGAGTTAGCTAACCAATCTTATCACAATTTCGCCCCAGTTGTGTTTGCTTTAACGGTACTGGATTTGTGCTTGTTCCAGCTATATTGGACTTAATATACAAAACGATTACTAGATATCACTATTTTTCTATCTGCTTGTACGAAGGGCTAAAATAAAAACTGATATATTAAATTTCACGAAATCTCATTCTGAAGTAGAGAAGTCGGAGCAGAATGCGTATCGTATAGCGTTGCGTAGAGCAGTTTCACGAAACTCAAATTTATCAGATACGTTATCGTACCGATTTCACTGGCGGAGTAACTTTCGTACCAAAATGTATATCAGATGTTGTTACCGAGTTGGTACCGAATAAGGAAGGCCTAGGGTGTCGAGTAACCTTACCAACAGAACTTGTCGATCTTAAAGTTGAATATCGGGTTCATCATGTAGTAATTTGAGAAAGATGATACAACATTAGTAAATCTGTAGCCAATGAACAAAAAGACAATTGCTTCATGAACGTTGCCAACTGGGCTAGATGATATAAAGTGATAAATTACTATACATGGAGAAGTGGAGTATGCAGGGACGACGCCATTAAATTTAATGAGAGGGGACTAAGATTGTCTGAAAATATGTGCACCTTAGTAAAAATACTTATTTAGTCGAAAAGTGGAGGGTTTCAGCCAGCAAGCCCGCCCCTCTCCCCAGTGGCGCCTTGCTTGATATTTTATCACCGTGGATCGGAATGCATGCATTTCAAAATCTGATTATTGCACATCCTTTCTTCACGGTCATAATTTAGTATGGTAGAGCAGACATATGGATGCCTCATACCTGGCAGTCGCCGATTAAAACAGATACTACCCAATGTTCTGGCTAATCAGCCGAGGAACACCATGTGACGTGACACTATAGAGAATCCAAGTCTTCTTCTATCATCTCTGGTGGCATGTCTCGAGAAAATCGTCTAGTCTGATCCTCAAGTGCGATTTCACACGTGCAACCTTTTATAGCACTTTGGTGTGATAACATAGAACATAAATAACTCATTTTTCGCAAAAAATTAAGAATAAAACTTAGTTCAATGGGTTCGATTATCGACTATCGGAAACAACATCACAAAAATTATATTTCATGGCTTGTCATGATGAAATCATTTCATTTCTCTCATACATCTGTAACAAAAGAAGTTTTATTTCTGTCGTTTCACCATTTACCCTAAGGTTCATAGGTTTTTAAATGTTAAGTAAGTGTCAACTTTTAAATTGAGATATTCTTCTCTTGAAATGCGTGAAAGATGATTTGGATAGAGACAGATCTCGTTTTCGTTTCTCGTTACAATCATAATTACAACAGATAGAAACGAGGTCTCGTTTCTACATCTATGGTATTTACGTCCACCTTGGTAACAACATGGCGGAGAGTATTACTTCTATGAACAATGTAGAGAGTTTAAACTTGGATAGGCTGAATTCCATATTAAAGGAGCACGAATTGTCCGACAGAAGTAGCCAGCATACTTCTTCTGATAATTATGGTGCTGATAACCGGGGAAGCAGTGACATGACGGGGTCTGTCGGGGTAAGTCGTGACTTAACCATTGAACTCTGATCTAAGCTACCGGTACATGGATCATGGAGTTCAATGGACTGAATTAAATCTTGTAAGTTTAACGAACAGTTGGAATTGAACACCGGCAGTATTTTTGTAAAAGATTTAAGACATTAAATGGTGCAAAAAGTACCTTGTATGTTGTCTTTGCCATGTTTCACAATAGCTTTAAAACGTTTCAATTTTGCCAGGACTAATTTCTATGGCACTATGATATGTGCTTCCCTCATTCGTAAGCCTTTAAATGAAAGTGTAATATGAAAAAGGATTTCCACAAGGAGATCTATTTGGAGCTCAATGGAATGAAAGCAGTAGGCTTACTGGCAATTGTCATCTCCAAGGTGATAATCATATAGGCAACACCAGAAGGGAGTGCAGCGCATAACTTCAACTTCACTTCTTAACTTTTAGGATGAAGATGCTATTGAAGAAATGATAGCTGAGGGACTTTCAGAAATTGGTAGATCTGCAGATGGCTCAATGCAAGTGTTCCTGTCGCTTACACTTCGGGTAAATATAAGTATAAGCTCCCTGTACGTAGTTTTTCGTGAGAAAAAGATTTTACAACAGTATTTTGCAGAATTAGATAGGTATTGTACGTGGTGGTTGGAAGTTCTGGAGAAGATTCTGTTTATGTTGTGGCTTCATACTGTATCCAGTAAATATAGCTGCTGTTGGGAAACAAATAACTATACAAGTAAAAGTAAATATAGATAGTGTGTTCTTTCTTTGATTAACTTGCTCAAAGGTGCTTTACAATCAATATTGATGTTCTATTGCACAGTATATATAATAAATGAATTTTTCTGAATAGAGAAAGTGAACATATCTATGAACCTGCTGTTTATATCTTACAAAACCATCTCTCTTGATCACTTTGATTTACAGTAGCTTTGATCTAGGAATAGCATCATTTGAAGAATGGGGTTTTCATTCTTTCGCATAGACTACACTTTACCTTTCAACTGTAGTTGTTAGTTTTTGCTCTACATCTGATGTAGTGTAGCTCTACACTCTATCTGAAGTGGATCAGAAACGAGATAAAGCAGTCACACACAGTGCTCACATAGTGCCATCATAGCAACACCCCAATTTTACACCTGGGTATAATAAAGGACAATCTAACTTATATCTTCCCCCAGAATATTTTAGTAAGTCCAGGTTGCTACCATCTGAATGTTATAAGCCCCAAATTTAGGATTAATTTGCTACAACAACTCAATGAAACTCCTCAGAGCTATATAAATTATGCGGGCCTTAAAATGGAAGGCAATAAAATGTTAGAAGCCTTTGATAGTGAAAGGGGTTAAGACCACTGTTAAGTGAACAAGTAAAAATTTAGAAGTAATATACCTACTATTTGTGGCTTTGATTTATATATATATTATTTTATCCTTTCATCATTTAAGGGGAAGGGCTTGGAGTCAGCAGACATACTGTTTGACTATGTCCATTTGCAGAAGTTGGATTTGTCCTTTAACTCTCTCTCAGGTAAGGCATGTGTTCATAATTAAAAGGCTTTTACTTTAATGGCTATACTGCATGCATTTATTCAAATTTGGTCACAGTGTGAATTTTATTAAATTATGGAAATTGTTTGGATTTGTGGTCACATGCAGCATGTCTACTTATGTGATCTAAGAGATTGCTTTAAATACGGTGGAAGGAGTTAGGCGAAGTATATGTTGAATACGCAGTCCAGACCACATCACAGTTTGCCCTTTGGCAGGGCATAGTTTTTGTAGGCCACCCTTACCTGGGTTATAGAGGGGTTAGTGGCAGCAGGGTTCCAGCCTGTGGTTTGGATGGGTGATGGTTTGAACACATAGAGAGAGCAGATGAGAAGGGTCTGGTGAAGGCAGCAGTAAATTACCACATGCCAGGATGAAGAACTTCTGGTAAACTGAGAAAAATGTGAAGGAAATGGGTTGAAGAGGATATGAGTGGTCTTTTAACATCAGAAAAGAAATGGGCCATGACAGAGCAGCCTGGAAAAGTCCAACACATGGCAAGTCCCATAACAGGGAAATATGCATGTTAAATGCTGCTGCTGATGATTGTGGTTAGAATTTGATTCTACAGAGTGATTTGAGATGTCAGGAAGGTATTCTGTTGTAGAAGAGCTCTATGCCAATGTATATTGGCTCTTCTCTAGCCCTTGTCAAAGAAACATTCAAGGTCTAAAACCAATTTATCATCATTGTCATCATTATCATCATCATCCTCATCATTATCATCATCATTATCATATTCATTGTTGTATTCTTTTTTTGCAATACATGTAGATGTTACAGCACTATCCAACATGGCTCACCTAGTTTCAGTGGACTTGTCCCATAACCAGTTGTCAACAGTTTTAGGATTCAATCCACCACTTGCCTTAAGGGTAAGTAGTAGCCCTGTAGATTATTGTCACCATTTGATGTGGTAATTCTCTTGTCTTTTGGAGGAGAACCATATAAATACATTGACTATATAACTACTGTTCCAAACTATATTGAAGTGAGCAATTTATGAAATGTATTGGGTGTACTTTGTTTACAATTTGTTTTGGGTACTGCAATCTTCATTACAGGGGCAAGGATCTTTACTGTGAAAGTGATGCCTTTTGAGGACACTCATTTGCTTTTGTATTGGCTCCTATTGTTGTGATATACTTCATTGCATGGCAAAGATAATGGAATCATATTGAAAGAGTACAAAATCAGCTTTTAAGCACTTTCTAGGTCTAACAGGTAAAGCTCTCACTGGTTCATATTTGTTTCTCGTTGAGATCTGCCCTTTGCAGATATGTAGCATGCCAACAGCAAACTGCTATGATTTATTTACTAGTGCAAGCATTCATACTATACATTTGAAAAATCATTTCGTTCTTTTCATCATTTCTAGGCTGCAAATTTTGCACATAATAATATATGGCAAATTGGAGACCTAAGTTGCTATCATTGCTTATCCAACTTGGTATTAGACTGTATCCTTTGATTGTATGAATCTATGGTATATAACAACAGTTAAGTAAGTATGGTATACCAATAATAGTGAACTTTGAAGAGCATGGCAATTCAGTAAACAGCAAGAGCAAAGGCCACCCAAGTAAGATTTGGTTTGAGATTATCAGGGGGCTTTTGTAGGCCTAGAAACTTACCATGAATATGGTAAATGGTGGGGATGTGTAACTGCAAAATGCTAGCGGCAAGTCCAATGCCCTGGTAAGAGCAAAATGGACTTTAAACAAATAAAAATTGTGATGGTGATAATGATGATGATGATGGACCTTTGTATTCCAAAAAGTTTGATATCAGTGAATCATGACTAGTAAAATTTAGAAGAAGTTCATTAATTAGTAAATATTATATTTATTTTTCCTATCTTATTGACAGCTTTATCTAAACCTTCAATACATACAACTTTCGTCTAAAACTCGTGAGCTGGTAGCACTTTGAGTAATCACTGAAAATTCTTGGTCACTGTTTGTTATATTTGATATAACATCCACTTTTAAACTGTGATTAAATTCCTTCTCCTTTGTCATCAACTTACAGAAAATGATCCAGGGATAAAGGGTCATATAACTCCCAAGTATTTTTTTCCAAAATTAGTCTTATTCATACAAGAATTGTATGCCTGTATAGAAAGGATTTAAAGGATTTGGCAGTAGACAGAATCAAGTAGAAAATTTTCCCTGTGCAACTCTACATTTGCATACAAAAAGAGCTGGGTATTATAATGATGGTGTTTTTATTATTAGCTATGCCCTTTTTCAAAATGCTGGAGTCAGTGCTAAATTTTTGCCAGCAAGTGGTGCAGGTAAGGAGAGTTCGGTAAAAATTACAGCTGTTTGATGGCAGAATGGGATTGTTGCTAGCATTGGCCCTTATTTGAAGTACAAATTTCAAAGGTTTTCTGTGGGTGAGTCCTACCCCTGTTAAGATGTTGCCTCAAGCCTTAAATTTTGGTATGCCCCTTTGGAGACACCTATGCATTCCAACAATTACCACATCCCACATAGAGTAATTAGGGTATTTTATTACTGATGTCAGCAACTAGAAATTTCATATATGTGTACTTACAAGGCAACCCAGCTTAGGATTAGTGAGGATGGACATAGGCATGGACTATGTGGGGTTGGGGGTTGACCCCCCTGAGAAATGCTCTGTCTATTGTCATGAGTGCTATCCTACTTTTGACTCTTCAATGGCTATTGACTGTCAAGTATGGAAAATGAAGTCTTTGTTCACATAAAACAATTCTGAGTTGCCATCAAAGTAAGGAAACTGCACCACAGTACTGACAGAAGAAGATGTTTGAAACAAAAACATATATTTTCAAATATAATTTAATTGAAAGTGTTTCCAGATTTCACAGAGCATCAAATTGAGCCTTTTTGTTAGTCTATGATGGATCCATTTCTAATATGAAGAGATAAAAAAAGGAAGAGCCCCCCCCCCCCCCTGGGAAAACATGATGAAGTTCTTCTGCATTTTAACAAATGAAATCCCTTGCATAGACCATCCCCACAGCTTGTCCAAAAGGGTAGTTGTAGTTAGATCAGGCTTGCCCACATCTTATCATAGTCCTGTCAAGAATAGGTGCAATTTGACTTATTATCATTTTTGTGACAAGATCTGATGTTTCAAAGAAGTCCTCTGCATGCAACCAGTCAGTCTATCCCTTGATCTTTGATGGGTGTCAAGCATTGGCTTACTTTTGTTTACGAAATGTACAGCAAGGTATTTTAAACTTGCCAACTTCTAATGCTTTTCGCAACCCCACGCACAATCCCAATTTTTATCATAAGCTCCCACTTCACTATTCCTATGTATTTACTGCTATGAATCTTAACTGCCATAAGATAATAATATCACAGAAATACAAGGAATATTAGATTGCCATCGCTTGAGTTATCTCAGTATTGCAAACAATAATATCGAGAAGATAAGTGGTTTGGAAAGTCTTCCTATAAGGCACTTAAACTTGGTAAGTACATGTTTCTGCATTTATATCTTTATCGGATTAACTGGATTTAATTTCTGATGACTTTACATATGTTACTAGTGTAAGGGGCGTGGCAGCGGTCAGGCGTGTCAGGAAACGTCAAGATACAAAGTGCGGCTAGCTGTATGTATTGACTTTTAAGACTTTGTTGTTACAACAATTTATGTAAGAAAATGATCACAGTGTTCCGATGGCGATGACAAGAGTACTGTATAAACGAATTCTAACGAGCGACTTCTACCAAGC
>JAAAKL020005451.1:0-19293 GCA_010016065.2 Carybdea cf. marsupialis auct. non (Linnaeus, 1758)
CTATTTTTATCCGTGACAATATATATATATATATATATATATATATATATATATATGTATATATATATGTATATATATATGATAATAATAATAATAATAATAATAAAAGAAGAAATAATTTTAAAAAGTAATAAAATAATATTAAAAAAATTATAATAATATAAAATAAAAGGTAAGAAATCAATTGAATATAAAATAGAAATAAATAATGTAGATTGAAAAATGAAAAATAAATATAGATAATCATAATAAAAATAGATATAATAATAATAATAGTAAATTGGAATGAACTACTTACATACTTTAGTTGTTACTTAGAACCTACCATGAAAATGCTTAAGCTTTACGAAATAGCTAAGTTTCAAAATTTTATTCTCTTAGTTCAAACAGCTACTTGTAAAACCACAAAGTTTGAACGTTTCAAAACATTATCTTCAAATTTACAATGTTAAACAAAAGATTTTCTGCCTTCATTCTACAGGGCCAGGGTCCAGTTGTCTGGTGTACGCCCCTTATCTCCTGCCGAGAGAACCACGTTTTAACCATGAAGTCTTACTCATACACGAGAGAAACTTAAACAACTCAAATAGTATTATTTAATAACGTGTGTCACGACTCTACTGTAACAAAGTTTCCCGGGGAGAATGCCCTCCATGTGTCTTGCAGGACATCATCGAAAACGAGGTCCATGTAAACGGGGGGTCATCATAACATCAATGGTGGTAACTTAAGACAGCAGCAAGGCCAGCATAGCATATTTCTTGTTTCACGGATGCAGGCGTTAACAGTTGCTGATGAAATAGTTATTGTCGACATAAGTAACTAAAGAGCGTGAAAAGAGAAATTGTGGAAATAGTACTCAATTCATTCTTTTAGTTATAAATGACTTTGAAGAGGATTGACAGTGCCCTCATTTGTTTTGTAGCCTAACACCTTCTTGGTGGGTTTACCGTACCGGGATAGCAGTTGGCTCACGTACCGTAACTCTTTAGTGGATTCCCTGATGATGGTTCACGTAACTCTGTAGTGCAGCCCCTGATTATGCTACAGTGCTTGATATTCCTACTTCGAACTATATGATAGCCTAGGCATACATCAGA
This sequence comes from Carybdea cf. marsupialis auct. non (Linnaeus, 1758), assembly GCA_010016065.2. Classification (NCBI taxonomy): domain Eukaryota; kingdom Metazoa; phylum Cnidaria; class Cubozoa; order Carybdeida; family Carybdeidae; genus Carybdea; species Carybdea cf. marsupialis auct. non (Linnaeus, 1758). The sequence goes on from JAAAKL020005451.1 coordinate 1,101, forward strand.
GTTATAGTATTAATTTGCACTTGGTACGTACATGTACATGTTTGCCAGGTTTTCGATTTGTCTGCGTTACCTAGTCTACCTAACTACCTAAGCCCATTCCTAAGGACGGACGGAGATTACACTTTAAGATAATTAGCCATGGATGTGAAGTGTGTGTGCATATTAGAAGGTAAGAAAGAAGGCCTTTAAATTACTAATTAGTTTAAACCCGTACCGTTCCCCCCGGCTTTTTTCGTTGCATTGTAGAGGTGATTCTTTCATTCTATTCGGCTTTGGGCTTGTATGGCTCAACCAGTGGGCCTATTTAAGTATGGGGCAAGACTCCCATGTTATCGTATCTCTTTGCATATTTTTCAGCTCTAGAAGTACAGTAGAACCTTAGTTTTAGAAAAAATACTACGGTAGCTATATCGATCAAAGGTTAATATTATTGCATATATATGCTTGAGCACTGATATAGTGAGGGGTACCGGTGAAAGTATACAAATTAACAAGAATACGAGGCTTGTGGCCTTGGTGATGGTTACATTTTGGGTTGACCTCGTAAGTTTTCAGCTGAACGCAAGTGTACAAACAGCACATGTATAAAGCCAATACCTTGCTTTGATCATTTTGAGAGGAGGGTTTTTTATTGTGAAGGTTTAGTATACCCGATATAAACTTTGTCAAGTGAACTTGCAATATCACACAGCAGGAAATCTATGGGAGTTTTACTTAAACAGTCATACAATTGGCAGTGCCTGATTTTTGATTTCTCCACTATGAAGAGCAGTATCTGATATGAAGTGTTGCATTGTGTGGTTTAACAAGGATAGTTAGTATTTAGATCATCAGTTGCTTAATTGTCAATGCTATTTCATGCAGGGATCCAGTTTTAATGCAATTCATTTACTGTGAAATGTTAATGTAATAGACCTACAATGTTAGTGGATCCGTTACTTATCAAATACAATTTTATCTTTATAGGTCATACTGAAAGGGTATGGAATCTTGCATGGAATCCAGCTGGTGATATGCTGGCAAGTTGTGGTGGAGATAAAGCTGTATCCTTTTCTTGAAGGCAGATCTTAGAAAGCTTTGAACAGAAAATAGCATCAGTAATTTGCTTAATGTTTGAAAGTTATATAGAACTAAATTCATTGTTTTCAAATAACAAGCAAAGGTTTGGAAACCACTTCTATCAGGAAAATTGCTGTGGTTAATTTTCATGAAGAAGATTTTTTTCAATTTTTACATAGAACCTCAGATCTTGCACATATACCATTGAATAGCACTTGAAAAACTAAAAAATGATCAATGTAATAGCAGCAGATTTATTTCATTTAGTAGCAGATATAGTATGAACCTCAACTGTGAGAAAATAGCCTTGTTTGGCAACAAGGTCAAATTACTACATTATAACCGCCTCATTTGCAACATAACTGTTTCTGGTGGCATACGTCAGGGTTGTACAATTTTATAGTGGCTGCCTTAAACATTTGAATGTGCAAACCTTGGCCTGAAACAAAACTACAAACATATCAGAAGAGTACTCTTCTGTACAGTCCTTATTTTTGTAGAGTTTTGAAGGCGAGTATCTGAACTGTTAGTCAGGTACCCCAAGAAAAGTCAAGAACAGTAAGTCAATTAGGTTATATGATAGTACTGAAAGACGACTACAGTATGTTCAGCATGTACAAATTGGCCCTGACCCCAAACATATATAAAGGACTACTAAACTCGTGTTTAAATAGCATAGTTTGTAATAGATATAAGAGAAAGAACTGAATAAAGGATACTAACAATGCCATAACAATGTTTAATTAGTTGTAGTCTGTCAAACTTTTAAAAGAAATGTGTTGAGATTTTAATTTTTAATGTGGGTTGGACTGGTTTATGACTTGGTTATGCTTCACTTTTTAAATTTCCATAAGTTGAAAAGAGTCCTGTTCTGTAAGATTACCAGCAGGGAGTTGGCTTTAGTGTTGCTAAGAAGATTCTGATAATTTAATGTCTTTGAACCGACCATTCTTGTACTTTGAGTTTCTTTACACCACCCAGAATTTACAAGGAATAATAATTCATGGCTAAGCAAGTTAATGTTAGACTAGAAGAAATCAGGGAATATACTGGTAGCAAATTTGAAGAATAGATATGTACAAACTATTTTTAAAAGCAGTATTTGTAATACATAAGTTTTGGAGTGGGGTAAAACTCAATCACAGTGTAATTTATATATTTTTAATAACTATTCTATTCAGAAAGGGTACTCCTATAGCTTTCAATCGTATATAAGTTTATCCAGTCGATTCTCCTAGTTGTAGTCTTTGTGATTGCAAATTAAATGCATAATTGTAAAATATGTTTACCAGACTCAATTATTTCTGTGTTGAAATATTAGGAATCACCTTAGGTAATATCTGAGTATGTATCTTAGCTGTATTATGTTCAGATCAGAATTTGGGGTAGACAAGGAGATAGCTGGAAACTGAAGGCACTTTTAGAAGATGGGCATGAAAGGACTGTTAGATCTGGTATGTTAATTTTTTTTATTTAAGGATATGTACTAACTGGTTTGCCCTGCTCTTGATAGGTCTGGATACAATGTAATCTTGATATCCACTAATGTTTAGCTTGTCAGCCAATTCTCTACTCAGTATTGTATAGTTACTGATTTACAAAGTCAAACAAATGAAGGATCTGGAGAAAATTGTGACACTTGTTGACTTAGTTGTTGCTACAGTGATCTTTAAGCTTTTAGGGCTTGACGACTTTTGAAAAATATTGTGAGTTATCAAAGGGAGCTCCTGAAGCCCCCCATACAATATCATATATCTCATGACCCCATGTAGAATAGTTCTAAGTAGGATTTTGTGCAAGTTAATTTACTTCTCAGGTCACAGTATGTACTCAATTTATGCAAGCTGTCCTCTTTTATTGAAATTACTAGAATAGTTTTCATTGCAGAAGAGAAATCCATTTATGCATGCTAGTATTTAGAAGTATTTTAGATAAATGCTGATAATGCTTTGGTAATGAAACTGGAATCATTTACTAGGCTCTATAGCAACTGTTACCCACATCTATCTCATGTCTGTTCCTCTATGTAGTTGAATGGTCACCATGTGGAAACTTTCTGGCAACAGCTAGTTTTGATGCTACTACATCTATATGGAGTCACAAAGGGGGACGTATGTATTTTTTTACCTTCGTGTATATAGTTTCTTTTTTGAAGTGTATATATATATATCTATCTATGTATACTGTAAGCAGCTTTTATTACTTTCAAGACCCATAAAGGAAACTTCTCCCCAAGGTTATTGTGTTATCTAGTAACCCTGGCAGAAAGTGAAATGGTTAGTGAGAAATCACTAGATAGAATTAAAAGTAAGATGCACAAGAGATACAAATTAAGCCTGGGGAAAACCTCAAGATATTTAGTGGTTTAAGTTAGTTCATGAAAAAGTGAGTTCCACTAATTGCTTTTAAAATTTGTAGCTTTATCCATTAATATCCTGGTCCTTACTTGTTGCATCTTGATCATGTTCAGAAGTAGTGTGTCTATTCCAGATCTTGACTTTGAAACAAAAAACTGTTCAAGGAAGTTGTATTTGCTCCCTTGTTGCACAACCTCTTCTATTGTAACAACATCAGAAATTACTAAGATGATGTACTGGGAATATTGGAATGGAATGGAATGAGCAAGAATGGAATATGGAGAGAGGATAAACATTTGCATGCTCCTCAGTTTTTACAGCCTAAAGGTCATAATAATTTCCAATGTAAAATGCTGCAATAATCTAGAGAGCCACTCTGGGGTAGTGTTTAAGAAATCAGACTGACATGCCAGAGGTTTTTGGTTTGAATCCCATCTAAGTTGATATAAAGACTATAAGTTGGGAAAGGCAATGGGAGACCACTCCCCAGGACACTGCTCACTCTGGCTGGTCTACACTTGAAATTGAGTATGCCACCAAAACAATATAATAGTCTAGATCTCACTTTGATCCTCGATCAAGAAGATACATGCCTTACCACAAACCTACCGTAATTAGTTTGTATATGCTAAAAATCTAGCCACCCCCCATCCATTATTATCAGCTGTATTATAAGGGCCTTTCCATCCTGGTTTTTCCTCCTGTTGTTGTGATTTGGTGTTCCTGCTTCGTGTGAGAGAGAGTGAAGAAATCCACAACAGTGTAGTGAATCTTGTGAAACAGATGCTGTAGCAATAAAGGTGTCCTGATTGGATTTGAGGCTAGAGAGATAGGTTTATGGAGGTGTATAATTGTACACATTGCTTTTCCCCCAAAGAGAGACTACTACTAACATACAAATGTATTTATCAAACTTCATTTAATGGATTTTCCCGTTGAAATATTTAGTCATGTGATGTAATTATGTAGTTATTGTTTACCAGAAAGGAAACCTTTGGGGTCTGTGTATCATATATCATTCAAAGAAAAAAAGGAGATATGTACGGCTCAAAATTTGATTTTGCCAGGATGAAAAGGTCTGTATTGTACATGTCTCACTTCGTCCTTGAATGATATATAATATGCATATAATAATGATAATAATTAATAGTTTAGAGCTTTTAAGAGTGTAGGCCTTTACACAATAATCATTAACAGCCTCAGCTTTGATACTTAACAGCTCTAAGTATCTTACCTAATCGCTCTTACAATTGAAGTGAAGAATGAACACAATTTACCATAAAAGTAGGCTTTATTCAAATAGACTGAAGGCATACACAAACATGGCTGCTGCAACAAACTATATTGACTTAATGTGTGCACAAACACAGAGAGCCCAACATCTGTAAATGTTCACAGGGAGCCAAACAACTAACAATGTTCACTGGGAGCATTTCTGTCAGTGTCTCAGTACAAACTACTGTCAGTACAACAATAAGGTTGTATTTAGCTCATTACTTTTCATTGAATTCCCAAAGTATTAGTAAGGGCCTCCAGGATTCATTCCCAAAGTATATGTTATGCATTGAGTTTGCAATTTCCTTGTACATCTATGGTGTGGTAGGAATACCTTATATGTGGTTGGTGTAATTACTTGATAGATCATAAGCTCGGTTGCCGAAATACATCAGTTTACTTTTCATAATTGCCAGCGGTAGTCATAATGGCAACCAGGAGTCTGACAGAATGTTATACTTACAAACGTTAGGTGGACAATTGTTACATCTCTTTTCTGTTAATAAAAGTTATAAATGTAAATGTACTCAAATAATACTAATACGAATGAAGAGACTGTCTCTGTGGAGTGTCTTTGGTATAGTATTTAGAATCAGATGACTACTGAATGATAAACCACATTAAGTGTCACTGGATAAACTTGGAAACTATAAATGCCTAGGAACCTTCATTGAATGGACTATTCTCGGGTTCCTTTTCAGGGGATTATTATGCCCCATCTAAGACTTTCAGGCACCTTGGGAGTGGTTGGCTTCTCGGCCACAGTAGGTGGCTTAGCTACTGGTGATCAGGGTGTTGGTGGTTGAGGCATTGGTGGTCTAGGTGTCATCAGTTTTGGAGGCACTGGAGATGCAGCTCTCAGTGAAGGTGGTAGACTCTGCGGGGCAGCAAAGACATGTTGATCAGGCAATCATACTGGTGGCATGATGTTGGTTTGTGTAGGAGCGGTTGCCAGTTTCAGGTCTTTATGGTTACAGCGGTATTTTCTGCCTCCACACTGAACTATGTAGGAGTGTGGTGTGTTGTGATGTGATATGACCGTTCCTGGAAGCCACTGCTTCATGCTGGGTAGTGAAGCCATGGGGATCTCCAGGCCTGAGAACATACAAGTTGTTCAGATGTTTGCAGTCGTGATACTGACATTGTTGGCCAGTAAAGTGTCCCTCTCACCTGCTGCTTACACTTTGCAACACCCATGTGAGACTCATGTATTTGGGTGAGCATGGCTGAACGTATACTGGGTGGTACTACTATGTGCATGGCCTTGTAGATGATCCCGCTGTATTCCAACAGTTCTTCTCAGATGGACCAGAAGGCATGGATGGAATGCGAGACTACATCTCAGGTGTCTGGCCAGCCCTTTAATATCATTTAATGCACCTGGTTCTGGCCATTGATTGTTTCAGTCAGGAATACTCTATATCAATCAGGCCACACTATGATGTAATCAATTATGTTGATCATCAGTGGCTCAAAGCTGACCTCGCAATCTGGCAGATTGGCTCGGCTGAGGGTATCAGCTAAGTTTTGTTTCTGTGGCTTCTCCCAATAGAAGTGGACATCCTGCCTCATCAGCACATGGAGCAGCTCGTTGGTCTTGCTGAGGTTGGGAATGAACTTTGCAAGGTACTGGACAAAACCCAGGAAATGTTGCACTTCTCCCTTCATCTGGGGAATGGGCATCTCCCAGACAGCTCTGACCTTGTCAGGATCATGCTTGAGACCTTTACTTGTTACCAAGTGGCCTAAGTACTTCAATTCTGTCTTACAAACTTGACACTCTTGGAAGTTCAGCTTGATGTTCCATTTTACTGCATTGTTTATAGACCATGTGCAGGATAGCATGGTGCTCCTCCATGGTCTCTGCAGCGATGAGGATGTCATCCATAACCACCTTGCACTTTGGTATGCCATCTGTGAAGTCATTCATGGCACGCTGGCACAACTTGGGTGCATCCTTTATACCAAATGGCACTACCAGCCATCGTCTTCAACCAATGTGGTTAGGAGGCTGGATCCATAGTCTAGTCTAGCTGAGCTGGAGGAATGCGGACTTGGCATCTAAAGATGAAAAGAACTTAGCACCTGGCATACCAGTTGTTATGTTTTGGTTGTTGACAAGGTCAGGTATTAGGTTTGTATTCAATAAAGGATACTTGTAGTTTAATTATTTAACTACTTATAATCAACTCTGTAAGATCGGTCACTCGATAGGTAAATTTCTAAAGACTAAGATTACATGTGAGGGACCTCTTGGTTTTTTGAAAGATTTGTTCACACTAGTGTCCTGGAATGACAGGGAGTTCTGTTCGAAGTTTTCGACCATTGAGCATTTCTGAAGGGGATAACCCAGTTGTTCCATGAGGTGTTGCTCGATAGCGTCGTAGGAACATATAAAGTTTTTGCTTCCAATTGCCAGTATCAACCATTGCAGTGCGAATTGCTTTCCCTAATGTTCTCATAAAGCGTTCAACTTCACCAGTCGCTTGCGGCCATAATGGTGATATTTTACGATGTTGCATACCAATGTGATGACACCATGATGCAAATTCATTAGGTTAAAATGTTGACCATTGTCTGACTTGATAACTTCAGGTATACCCTGTCTTGCTAGAACAGCATCCAGTTTTGGAATTACTGCCCTCGCTGAGGTTGAGTTTATTATTTCAACTTCTGGAAAGCGACTAAAATCATCAATCATAACCATTGGGTATTAACCTGTTTTAAATGAGCCACAGAAGTCTATTTATATCTCTTTCCATGGCTGGTTAGGTAACGATGTAGGTTTGACAGGTTCAACGTTCTCTTTCCCATTGTTTGCTTGACATGGAATACAACTCTTGACAACTTTTTCTACCAACTTGTCTAGTCCAGGGAACCAAACAGTTTCTCTCAATAATGCTTTTGTTTTCACGATGCCTTGGTGGCTAGCATGAGCAATATTCACAATTCTATTTTGGAGAATATCTGGAATGACAATACTTTCTCCCCTTAATTAAATTCCATTTACAACTGAAAGTTCATCCCTCACTTGCTTAAAACTTGAGAATTCCTCATGTAGCTCATGCCATTTTTGCGAGGTAAAACATTTAATAACTTTTTGCAGCTTTTCATCACGTGCTGTTTCACAAGCAATTTCACTGTGGCTGATGGATGCTTTCTCACTAGCAAGTCCATTAATGGCTCTTAAAATTATTTCATTAGTGTAAGTGTCTAACCATGTTGTTGCAATTGTTTGGACATGTCTTGGGTGACGTGACAGATAGTCTGCTGGATTATTTTTGGTCTGTAAGACACAATCATCTTGTATGGTAGGAGACGATGAGTCAATCGATGAATCCTAGCAGTGGGCAAAGACTTTGTTTTATGCAAAATCCTTTCCAGTGGTTTGTGGTCTGTCACAACAGTAAATTTTGAACCTTCCAAATAATGATTGAAATGCTCACATGCCCAAACAATGGCAAGATGCTCTCTTTCAGTTTGACTATATCTCGATTCTGTATCTGTTAGAGATCTGCTTGCTTACTCAACAACATGTATTTGGCTGTCTTGGTCTACTTGTATTAAAATACTCCCTCGACCAAATAGGCTAGCATCAACAACTAACTCTGCTTTTAAATTGACATCAAAATACTTAAGTAGTTTGGCAACAGCCATACAACTTTGTAGGTGTTTGAAAGCATCTTGTTCTCTTTTGGTCCATGACCAACTGACATCTTTATGTGTTAACTTTCGAAGGGGTTCTACAGTACTGCTATAGCCAGGAATGAATCTTGACAAATACTGGGCCATGCCAAGAAAAGATCTGACCTCATCAACATTTGTTGGGGGTGTGGCATTTGAGATAGCGGCCACTTTATCAAGACTTGGTTTGATACCATCTTTGGGAAAAACATATCCAAAGAATTTCACTTCTTCTTTGCAAAATTCACATTTCTCTTTGTTTGTAGTGATATTAAAATCTTTCATTCGATTAAGAACCTTGTGTCCATGTGTTCATGCATTGTCTTAGAGTAAATGATAACATCGTCTGGCATATTTTTGACACCAGGTATACCTTGGATCATCTCTGCTATGGCTTTCTGAAACACTTTACTAGCAGAATTAATACCAAAACTCAAACGCTTATATCTAAACAATCCAGAATTTGTGGCAAAGGTAGTGATTGAACGACTCTCAGGACTAAGTTCTAATTGATGGTAACCTTTGTTGAGATCTATCTTGGAGAAAATTTTGGATCCGTTTAGGTCAGTAATCAGATCTTCAACTGTATTCATTGGGTATCTTTCCCTTTCTATGGCTTTATTGATCTCACGACTGTCTATACATAATCGGATATCGCCATTAGGCTTATGTACAATGACTACAGGGCTTACCCAGGGTGTAGGACCTTCTGCATCTTCTATAATGTCTGCTTCTCTGAGCATTGAAATTTCTTATTCTACCTTCTCTCTGAGGTGGAAAGGTATAGGACGTCCTTCTTGAGCAACAGGGGTAATCTTATCATTAATATTTAATTTTATTTGCACACCTTTCATCTTTCCCATGCCAGTAAATCTGTCAGAATATTTAGTTAACAAAGAGTCAATACTTGAACTGTTGACCTCATTTACAAAACTGGCCAACTTCAATTTCTCAGCAGTTTCACAACCCAAAAGATTATTTGCCTTCCCTTTGATTACAAAGACATTAGTTACAGTTGTGAGTTTTGTCTGTGGTGCTTTGCCTTTGGCTTCAAAATATCCTAAAACAGGCAGTTCATTTCTTGCGCCTTCAGGTCCATATGACCATAATTTAATAGCAGGTTTCTGGAGAGGTTGTTTTCGTAAACATTTGTAGGTATCCTCACCTATTACATTAATTTCTGCTCCAGTGTCCAGTAAACAGCTTACTTCATTTTGTCCTATAATAATTGGAACAGTTTTAGTGTGCTTTTGACCGACATTTGCAATTGATACCATGGGAATAGTTACATATTCCTCTGATTCGTTGACTTGTCTGACTTGACTACTAGTGGGCAACTTAGTATGACATTTAGACTTATAATGTCCAATTTTACCACAACAATCACACTTAGCTTTCATGACTGGACATTTATCTTGATGTGGGTAAAAGCCACCACATCTAAAGCATGTCTTGCCTGACGTTGCTTGACTAGATTGGGCCCTTGACTTTGACTTGGACCTATTTCTGTTCCTAGGTATCTGGGAATTACGATTATGACTTCCACTTCGATTAGTATCAACAGCTTGTGCAAATCTTTGACTAAGATCTTTCATTTGAAAGTCAGTACGTTCAGCTGTACAAGCATGCTGAAGAAATTAACTCAAGGTTTGATCGTCTCTCGTTGCCTTCTTCTTGAGAAGTGGGTCGCAACAGTTGTTCACAATATGAGATAATTGAATAAGTTTGATGATTTTATCTTTCGTGAGTTCATCGAAATTGAGATCAGCAATGACACTCTTTACTCGTAAATAAAAGCTATCGATAGACTCATTCGTACCTTGAACCACTTGATGTAACATATTCATGAGATAAATATGATTTATTCGCGGTTTAAAATGAATCTTCAGAGCTAATATCAATGAAGTATAACAATTATCGGTACTGACCGGTGCAACACCATCTAAATGTTTGATCAATTTTTGTCCATCTTGGCCAATGTAGTGACGAAGAAGATTATATTTCTCGTCCTCCTTGCTAACTTTCATGGCAGATAGCATTGCCTCAAAGCCCTCTAGCCAGTCTTCCCATTTTGTGGAGACCATAGGGTCGTTGATTACGGAGAATTCTCGATATACGGGTAAGTGGTTCATCATGATGCAAACAACAAGAACAAACTTTGTACTGTGGATGTTCTGGTGAGCAACGAGAAACACACAGAGTTAAGAATATGGAAAAGAGTTACCGGTAATTTCCTATTGGTATGTTGGCCCAACTAAATCCAACCAATGACTTCACCATCTCCGATGCAAATGTGAAACGGCAATAAATAACTATAGAGACAGTCAGCGATACAGCGAAACTGGTGTTGTGGTGATAAAAAATTAACAAAGCAATCCGGTGAATTCAGGCTCCAGTTTATATCATCGCCAATGTTATGTTTTGTTTGTTGACAAGGTCAGGTATTAGGTTTTTATTCAAAAGAGGATACTTGTAGTTTCAATTATTTAACTACTTATGATATAATCAACTCTGCAAGGTTGGCCACTCGGTAGGTAAATTTCTAAAGACTAAGATTACATGTGAGGGACCACGTTGTGTTCTTGTGCATTTTACAATGTCCGTTTTCCAACATCTGGTTTAATAATTAACTAAGACACAACACCAGTGACTACTTCCTCCACAATCAGGACTGGGTAGTGTTCATGGCGATTAGTGTTGTTCAGGTCTTTTGGGTGGATGCAGATCCGTACTTTCTCTCCCTTAATGACCACTACCATCGAGATCACCCAGTTGGTTGGTTGGGTAACCTTCATGATATGTTTGTCTTTCTCCATTACCTCAAGCTATTTAACTATCCCAGGAATTAGGGCTTGCAGTTGTCGACAAGGTCCATGCACCACAGGTGGCATGGCAGGGTTGATTCTCAGCCTGTATAGTCCAGGTAATGTACCAGTTGTCTTATGCAGGTCAGGAAACTGATCAAGGTGTATTTTCTCAATCAGCCTGAGATCTCAGCTTGCATTGCCCGATAGAAGTGGTTTAGCATTAGGCATGTCAATGACATAGGACTTGGTGATGGCAGAGCTTTCTTTGTACTGTGCACCCAGGCTGACCTTGCCCATCACATTGAAACTGTGTTTCATGTACAATTGGAACTTTTTGTCAGATGACCCAAGACTGGACTTGGCATCTACCTCGAACATAGAACAATCACATTTTGGATCATTCTTCATATCGAATTTCGATAGTGATCTTTAAGTCTTGGAAACGCTCTGTTTCACCCTGCTTTCTGCAGATGAAGAGAACTGTTGATCTAATTTGTCTGAGGTCTGACATACTCTTGAAACTTCTCCCGAACGTTGGCCAACACTTCACATGGGACCATGTAGTTTGCATCTTCCCCTGTTGGTGGGTCATAGACAAATTGTTTGTGAATCTGGCACCCAGTCTCCCATGAACATCAGCAAAAACACGATCTTGACTTTTGGGAGAGAGGCCTGTGAAAGTAAGGTATACAGTGCTTCTTGAATCTTATGAACTCAGCACAAATGTACAAATGCACAATTGGAGCTTGCCAATTCATGCATGGCTTATCGCAATCTGTGTCCCTATTCATAATGACTGAATATTGGCTTGTGCAGAATGTTCAGATACCTCAACAGTAAATAGCTTGCTCTACACCTTATAAACTTTTTACAACACTGTAAGTTTGCATTGAGAATGTCACTTGCACATCTACTGTCACATGGCACATAGAACACTAACACTGAGCTGACTTAATTGATCATGTACTGGCCTTGTTTGAGATGAAACAGTCACATAACTTACTTGTATGGTTGCCCTACAAACCCTGAAAATATTAATGAAGGAATGATCCACTTCTGACTACGAAATAATAACTTGATAAATCATGGACTCACTTGTCGACTACATCAGTTTACATTTCATGATGGTCGCTGGTAATCAAAATGGCCATCGGGAGTCTCACAGAATATTATACTTACTATTGTTTGGTGGAAGATCATTGCAATTGGTAGGTTTGTCAAGGTTTTAATGAGAAGAATTTTTGTGTCAAGTGCAACATGATATAATGTTACATGTTATTCCCATGTGCCTCTTGAATGAAATGCTTTATTTTGATAGAAATATAAATACCATAACCAATTGAAATTGAAAATAATTGATTTTATGCTTTACCCATAGAGTTTGACTGCATTGCAACCTTGGAAGGACATGAAAACGAAGTAAAATCTGTTTCATGGAGCACCTCTGGTTCCTTGTTAGCAACATGTAGTCGTGATAAAAGTGTCTGGATTTGGGAAGGTATGGGCTCTCATTTTGTAGTATTTTATCCTTTGTAGCTGTTAAAGCTACAATACCATATTCTACCAACTGCTCCATGTACTAACACAAGCAAAGGTTGATAATGTACAGTTCCTGTTTTGTCATTTTTCTCTTTAATGATGATTAATTTAATATATAATTGATGTTCACAGTTATTTCACATCACTGGCTATCTTAATCAGCTAGAATCACTTGATGTTTGAAGCTAAACAAAAGGCCTTAAAGCTCGAACGATTTCATTCCATACAACTCCTGTGACAACAATGCAATCTAAGAAGTACTGGTACCATATGGTTACACATAGTATTGGTATCATCATGTAATATTTAAATTAAAATAAACAAGAACAAGAATGTTCCAGGTGAACTTACAATGAGATAATTCATTATAATCAAAAGTGATGGTAGTAGATTGAATTAATTACTTGCTTCTTACTTCTTGCTTTGTTGGGGCCTAACATGAGGACAACCCATGCATAACAGAGACGTCCCATCCTGTTATTAAGAAATACGCAGAATATACAGTCTAATATATATAATAGATAATATAATAATATATAATAATAAAATATATAGACATATATATTATATCTTACACATACAGTGACTGTAATAAGAGTACTCATGATTTACCTTAATGTATGTGTTGCTATTTCGATGCTATATTGATGCAAGCTGGGTGCGAACCGTGATTGCTAAGCTCAATCACAAGCCATGATGCTTACCCCAGGTGATCACGTTGATTGACTGACTAGTGTGAAAAGAAGTTTCATTAAAACATGGAGACAATAGAACCTAAACAATAGAAACTGACAACCTTAGCAACAATCATTGTACTTGTCACAACATACTTACTTAACTCGACTGCAGTCAAGCATGCTTCCACAATGTTGTGCCATTGGTCTCTGCCTTCCCCACCTCCAAATGTACCTCAAGAAATGTGGAATTGTGGAATTAATCAAATGATTCCATAGTTATGATTTATGCATTGCTTATAATGCAAAATCATGCTATTTCTGTGTTAGATTTATATGTCACAGTTCAGGCCCATTAGCCATAGGTCACTCTCCACCACTTGACCCCATTTTTTGCAAGGGCTACCCCTCCTCCGGTGTCCATCAGCTACCAAGTCCCAACATTTCCGTACACAATTGTCATCATCAAGTCACTCTACATGTCCAAGCCACCATTTCTTTAAATAGAGCCCTTCATACCTTCTAAACCCAAATGAGTTCTCAGTTCGTCAGGTGATTTTCTTTCTTCGAAAGTCACACCACATACACAAGAAACCATTCTCTTACTATTTCCCTCTAGCCTTGATAAATCAGTTTCCTGTATGAAATTTTCAATGTTTCTTTACAATGTATATTTGTAATCAAGGACGTTTATGCCAATCACTGCATCATTTGTTTGCTGCCTGAAAAAATTTGTTGTGACCCCTCCCCCTCATCTCATTTTTATGGCCATTTTTAATCCCTAACTCCTGTTGTTTTGGTCTCCTGTGACCTGAGTGACATATATGATAGTGTATAGGTTAGTTATTAAATCACTTATTAAAGTTCAAGAATTTGTCAAAACATTCCAAAGTATCCTAGCAACAGGGTTTATGGAGGGTGCAATCATATTCGATTCAAGACAAAAAAGCACATTGGTTCAGTCTTCTAGTTACATAAACAAGAAATGGGACATCTTAACACAGTTCGTCAACTGAACTGATACTTTTGATATCTTGCCAGAACAAGCAATAAGCCATCTGGTAACAAGGAAGATTGTTTTTAATATATACATTTGTGCTCACAAGATATCTCCACTTTGCCATTTCTATCACAGCCTTGTCTCCACAAGTTCTCCATGTCATGATTCATTGTTTACTTCTTCAAATCTACGGCTTCAAGACTTACAACTTTATTATCTGCAAACTCATCCTACTGCATTACTTCTGGTTACTTCGTGCCAATGCCCTTTTTCTTTCTTCAAGTATTAGTATCTTGGTTCCCTACTTCTTGAACATTGGTTCTGTTACAATTGATATTGATAGACTTTTCTTCGAACATGCAACTTTATTATATAGTTTTCTTGCACTAGTTGCATTTAGTTTACAGGTCTGTTGTTGTAGCTAGTTAGTGTTGTTGTTTGTTTTGAATTTAAGTTACTTGTCTAAATCTACCTACTCATTTCTACGTTAAAGTCATTGTTTTGATTTGGTCATCATATTAAACATGCTGGATTTTTTCAACCTAGTCAATAACAATTTTGGTATTGGGGGCCCCTACCAACCCAAAACACCCTTGGTAAGGAAAAGAGCTTCATACTGTTGTATGATGTTTCTAGAATTTTGAAATGGATGCCCATTGGGCTGGCAATATGTTAGCTGGGTTCTGAGATAACTGTTAATATTCTGTGTGATTACCACACCACTCCTTTTCTATTGTGTCGGCAATAATGCTCAGGCCCAGTTATCAAGCTAAAACACTATCCCCAGATTCCTATAGCTGCTTATGGCTGAGTACCATAGTGGACTAATGAAGAAGAGGCCTCAAATAAGTAATGGCCTAAATTTAGGACAACCATTTTAATGAAACTCTAATATTTCGTTATCATATACTGTTTTATGTTATGCATATGAACTCCATTTTTCAGTGAAGGCAATCTTTTTTAATTCAAAGTGTTGCTTTGACTTTTGGGTATAAAGGGTAGGAAAGAAGCATTGTCATGTCAAAGATATTTTTTCTTTTATTAGTGCTACCCTTAAATATGCAGTGCCCGTGTTAGAGTTTTAAAAATGCACAACAGGATTTTATTGATGAAGTGATGTGTGCTGGGATGTTGGTGGATTATAAAGTGGCGGGGAAAAGCTCACCTCTTTCTTAGGGAGATTTTTTTCATGACTGCTGGATAAAATATCCTAGATCATACCATTTCTAGTCATAATTTTGTTTTCACCACTTTAAGATAAGATCAGAAAATTTAATTTAGTATACAGCAAAACGCACAATTTTTACTCAATTCCTATGCACTGCCCCTTCAGAACTTTCTCCATATGGCCCTTTCTAGGCCCTGTCATGTAAAGTCCCTTTGTACAGAATCCTCTCAGACAAAGGTTTCTTAGGACCTGTGACAATAGTCTCTCACATAGTGCACCTTGAGGACTATTCATGAGCAATTTCTTAGCAGCTATGATATCAGTAGGGGTTTTTATGTCTAGAAGGGCAGTTTAAAGCTCTTTGTTTCAAGGGCACCATACAATTAGGTCATTAGTGGACTCTTTTCAAGGGCGTTCTGATGACAGAAAAGCCCAATAACAGTATTTGTATTAAGGGAATTCTGTTGGAGGAGTTTTTTTACAAAACATTTTAAAGACATAAATAAGGGCATGGTAACAGACATTTCACAGTAGTTGCGGGTTGTTGCTCAAGGTAACACCCCTTAACATAGATTAGCTATATATGAATTTATTAACAGAAACCATATAGCATTTGCATGTAGACGTATTTGTTTTCCTTTAGTGGTTGATGAAGAGTATGAATGTGCTAGTGTTCAAAGTAAGCACACACAGGATGTCAAGAAAGTTACATGGCATCCACATAAGGAGGTAAGTGGTGCAATAAAGGAGGGAATTTTGTGTTAATTGACATTTAAAATAAATTTTATGGAGGCTAATTTCAATTTTAATCTGAAATCATAAATGTGGTTTCTTTTTGTTATAGTTCTTCTTGTCACAACATCAATGGTATATTGATTTCCATTGATAAGGAGGGTTGGTTTGTTCTTGGATGATTTGTTATCTGTTTTGCCATGGAAGATAAATTGTAAAAGATAAACATTTTTAGTTATAACAGTTTGTTGTCAAGTGTTTCTTCTTGATCTGTGGCTGAAAGTTTCATTCGTGTAGACACATCTTCCAAAAACCCAACATTTGCCTTAATCCTTAACCTTGTTTATTCTTGAATGCACTTATCTGACAGGCTATCAGAGTATACTGACTTAGTAAAAGTCGCACATGACACCTTTTAATAATAGTAGATGTGTCATCATCCTGAAGAAAAAATGAGTAAATGGTGATGAGTTAATGTTTTGTAGTTACATATGATACAAAAATATATATTTTTTGGTATTAAAATTTTTCTCTTTTGGTCTTGTTTTTCAAGTCTTTTATTCATTAAGAGAGGCTTGCAGTTACGTACAGAGTTCAGTTACTTCTGACCGTTTTTAAGCTAAAAGGTGGAAAATGTAAAAGTGTAGCACTTATCACACAAACTAATATCAAGCATTGGTGCCCTCGTATCTGTTGACATTGTGTGAAGAGCTCAAATGTTACAACAACAGTCCTATACTGTAGGATGAGGGGCTTTTTTCGTGAAGATGGTGTACATTTAATGTACTCAATCTAGCCTGTAAATGCCAGGTTTTGCAAGCCACTTTCCTTTATAACATGTCCTACAAACATGAGCGGTTTTACAGGTGCTAACATTTTCAATAACATTTTACGATCTGTGCTCTCTAAAGTATTCTGTCATTTGTCTTGTGCTCTCCAAAGTATTTCATCATTTGTATTGTCCTCTCCAAAGTATTTCATCATTTGTATTGTCCTCTCCAAAGTATTCCATCATATCTATTGTGCTCAGCTCAAATGATCTTTAAACTGCCATAGCCCCCACATCTTTCATTTTCAAAGTTACTGTTGTCACTACCAACATCAACAGTGGAAGGACTATGACATCTACCAACCTCTCTCTTGTTGTGAAGCTCGTTTTAGTGTTGGCAATGAGATGCTTTCCCTCCAGTTCAATCGTGCCCTGACTTTACTGTCACATGTGCTGTCTACAGCAATGATAGTGCCCAAATACTTAAACTCTGTAACCTGCTTAATTTTTATTTCCTCAGTATGTAAACAGCAACTTGGATTTTGTGCTTTCTTGCTAAAAACAATGCATTATATACTCAAACATTTTTTCTTGCTGGCTACGACTGCTTCTTGCAAGAGGGCTTGTAGATTTCCTTTGCCTTTGCTGACCAAGAATTTATTGCCTGGTATCTTAAATTGTTTTATTGTAGCCATTTTCTTTGATTTCATACATGACTCTGCTTGATACCCCTTCAGCCTTCACATAGTGGATGATGATAGCTGCTTTTCTTATGCACATTGCTTGTTAAACAAGTATTTTTCCATCCATGTCAAATTCTTGGAGTATTTTTACAAGCTCCTTATGTTGTACTTGATTGAAAGTTTATATAAGAAAGGTGTAGATCTTGCTGCATTGCCATTGGTCTTTCACAAAGCAAGATAAGAGCAAAAATAGCATCTGTTCTACCTGAATTTTCTGTGAAGTCAAATTGTTCTTTGCCTGTATTCCTCCAGAGTGCACCTCTGTACCATTGCAGGCAATTGTTAGGATAACCTTTATAATATAGTTACTGTTATATCTTTGTTGATATAAGTCTTTGAAGCTTGTAATGAAAGTTGTAATGCAGAAATGACCACTACTTGGGATT
>JAAAKL020005452.1:0-19292 GCA_010016065.2 Carybdea cf. marsupialis auct. non (Linnaeus, 1758)
GTAGTAGTAGTAGTAGTAATAGTAGTAGCAGTAGTAGTAGTAGTAGTAGTAGTAGTAGTAGTAGTAGTAGTAGTAGTAGTGGTAGTAGTAGAAGTAGTGATAGTGGTGATAATAGTAGAAGTAGTTATAGTAATAGTAGTAGTAGTAGTAGTAGTAATAGTAGTAGTAGTAGTTGTAGTAGTAGTAGTAGTAGTAGTAGTAGTAGTAGTAGTGATAGTGGTGATAATAGCAGAAGTAGTTATAGTAATAGTAGTAGTAGTAGTAGTAGTAGTAGTAGTAGTAGTAGTAATAGTAGTAATAGTAGTAATAGGAGTAATAGTAGTAGTACGATGGAATCCTGATCATAATAATAGCGAGAGAAACAGTGGCATTAGGGTTCCTTTAGTCATAAGGTATCAGGTTAGAGAAATAGTCGAGCGGTTGTAGAGCATGCTATTGAATCAGTTAGTAGGGGCTAGGCTATCTAATATAGCAGAATATAGGAAGATGGGTAGTTTTAAGTGTGGAAAGCTGAGGCACCAGTTGTGCAGTTTTGTAGTGGAAGGGGTCAACTTAAGTTAACGAGACTCAAACAGAAGTTACAAGATCAATTATAGGAGGGAGGTAAGTCGTGCAAAATAGAGTACTTACTAGAATGTAAAGTTTGTAGCAAGCAATATGCAGGTTGTACTAGTACTAGTACTAATACAAATTTAATGGCAGAGGTTTAGCGATTACAAGTATTATAGAAGGGAGTTAGACAGAGGAGTTGGTGTGCCACAAAGGGTTTTTTTCAAACACTCTCTGGAGAAAAGGCCACAGAGGATTCTTAGATTATGAGAGCCATATAATAACAGAAATGACACACAAGGGTAGTCGACGTAAGAGGTTCTTTTGGCAGATCGAATTTGACAGCTTTACAAGTCTCAATCATAAAGAGGTAGCGTTAATCGAGTCGCTTAGTCATCGACCATTGAGTCAGTTGGGTGTTCAATTAATGTCCCTGTTTTTTCTTTCTCAAGAATCCTACTTCATGTTTTTCTATGACTCGCTAATGTTTTTTCTTTGTCTTTCTTATTTCCGCATCTTTTACAAAATTCCCTCTCGTTGATTTCAGGTTAAGGGCTGATATAATATAAAAATTTTTACATTCACCCCAAAAAATATAATTCTATCGTTATCTGCTTCCTGATAGTGAGTAGAATACGGGATGAGGGTGAGTATCTCAAATATGTTTCTTAAAATGGCAGTTCACAATCAAATTGCTCTTAGAAAACAATATGATTATATCGCAAAAGGGAGGGTTAGATCATAAAGAGGGCACTTATATCATATCGCCTTTTACATTTAGTATTCGCCTTAACATAATATTATTACCTTACGAGTTTGAGTAGCTATTGATATACTCTTACTTCATTTCAGTTGAGCGTTTCTTATAATGGCAATCTGAACCAGGGCAAAGACTGGTATAGCGCAATGCTCAACACTGAAATGTTATTTGGCACAACTACTAAGAACTCGACCAGAGTTAACGAGCCGTAAAATTTTTACATGATCATTTCTATGCAGGATATGAAATCAGTTACATACAAAGAACTACTTTAAAAAGCAGTCTATGTATAGAACGTAAAGGAAACGTAAAGGTAATATCATTTCCCTTAATTTATCTGTTTAACATAGAGCAGCAAGGTTGGCCGATTTCAACTTCGCTGATGAACGGTTCCCATAACATTGTTTGTTATTCAAAATCTTTCATTGACCACAATTAAAATAATATACATACAAGTCAGTTGCTGTCAGACCACAGCTTCTATCCTACTCCCAATTGAATCCAAACTTCTTAATCAGAATCTTGTGCAGGGGATAAAAGATCTGAATTCCTCAATTTCTTTAAAAAGAACCAATTGTAGGTACATAAGTGTCCATAAGTTGTTCCAAAATATATTTTGCCACCTGAAAAAAGAAACATAATGTTCTCAATCTCCGAGAAAGGGTGATTCTACTCGATCTGGTTGTCAAAAATATACAAACCTTACTTCAGGAACTTTGTTGTTCTTAAAAAGAAGATATTTGAATTAACACAATTTTGCAATCAATTTTTTTCGATTGAGTTTCGTCAGTAATTCTGATGATTTGTGATGGCGTAATTCGTTTAAAGACCCACAGTTCTAGAGGTGTTTACGTAAGCCTCAGAAGGCTTTTGCGTGGCGTCACAAGGTCTGCTTGGGCCATACTGGCAAGTACTTGCAATTGGGATACGCAATTGACCTCCGGTTTATTGATTCAGATTTTTCTCTTCTTTGTTGATTTTAAGAAGAAAATGCACGGCATTGCAAATGATGTAAATCACTTCAGACTTGAGAGTAAAATCTACAAACTGCTTTGTACCACAATATTACTCGCTGGTGCAGACAGCCATGGCAAAGCATACACTGACACCTTTTATGTAACTTTTTATGCATCCTGCATTTCATTTCACATCATTTGTCCAAAATTACACAGCAGAACTTGAAGTGTTTCCTCCAGGAATCATCTCCTTCGGCTTATAAATGACCTAAAATCTTCCTGTATCTCTCCCGACAGAGAAAATTTAAAAAATTACAGTTATCTCAACAATAATCAGGCTGTTTGACAGAAAATCTGAATCCAATTCACATCTTGTAACGTCTCCCGTTTCCCAAGTTTTACACTTGAAATAGATTTATGATTCCCTTTATGTTCACTGCCTACAATTCCTCACAATATCGATTGAGACGGCAGCGGGTGTCATTTATATTATTTGGATGCATCATTTTCAACAATTCCTTATAGCTTTCCCTCCTTAGTGTGCTTTTTAAGAACTACTGTAGTATTTTGAAAAGGATCAAATGCTTTCTGAAATGCGGAGTGCGAATCAGTAACGCATACCATAATGCATCTGAATACATCATGATGACTAACTTTAAATTTTCTGACAGTAAAAGGATTTCCTTAACCAATCATATTGCTTGCCCCATCGTTTCCCAAACAGAAGCTATGAAGCAGCGTTAAGTAAGTTCTTTTCACTAGTAAATCAAGTAACCTGGAAAAGTACTTTTACTTTTTATCTTTCTCCGTTCTTCTATATCACCATGGAAATGAAGAATACATGTAGGGTTTCCTCTTGAGAACCATCTGCTCTTTCATTTCTCCTTCCAAATGGTCCTGTAACACAGGACCGTAAACATTGGAGATAACTCTTTAGCATTTTGTATGACTGTTTTGAGTGTTCAAAACTGATGCCTGCTCAATTTTCTTGAAAGTTATTTCCCCAAGGCCGGTGGTCGGAAAAGAATAGCGATGGCTTACAGGAACAACCTCTATCTCTTCCTCCTTTGTTTTCATTGTAGCTTCAGTGTTTGGTGATGATCTTGTTTGAAGAGTTAATAGTTGTCGTACAAGACACACAGCAATATTTTATGCGTTCGCACTTTTTCCTTTCGTGTGTTGGAAAGCTTGCAAAACGTATTTTTCAGTCTTATCAAATAGGTGTGCTTCCGGCCACAGTTGCAGAGAGGTGAATTTCTACATTTAAAAAGATGATACATGGCACGTCTTGTACCTTCGAGCATGCGCATACATTACAAAGGGATATTCCCCGTACTACATGCCGATTCTCTGTATCAACTTTTTTACAGAATACATGTATCAAATCAAAGAATGGGAATAGCGACCCTACGACACCGTCAGTCAGAAGAGTAATTGACAAGGCTGTTGAGCATCAATCAGCGCAGAAGTGATATGAAGGGGTACTACAAATCCTTACAAGGAAGACAGATGGTGTTCCTTGCACCTGAGCAGGCGTTGCATCAGAACACAGCCCCCTAGCCTGTTACAGGTGGAGACAGAAAAAGAGAGAGAGTGTGAGTTGCTGAAGCTATGCAGTGTCTTCTATGTTGGGGAGTACGACCTTGTCTCGAGTCACCACTTGATAGAACTGAAAGAACTCAAAACTCTGAGGGTGAGGTTTAGGGTACCTATTGCTTTGATAGCGTCATGGAATTTTGGTGTTTCGTAGTACAATAGGGTAGAACCTAGTTACAAGAAAGAGGCATAAATATTTCATAAGACTAAACAAATCATATTTGGCCGGAAGCCAGGTGGGATCACAATGCACCCTCAAGAATTGTCCGAGACTGGTTTCATTTTGTAGCTACATGCATGGGTGTTCCATTTTTACATGTTAACACGCATCAAACTTAAACGGAATATACCAAATCGAGATTTGTAGCGAGGCACCCAAAATCTACTTAAGTGAAAACTTCGACAATTATGGTGCATCATTGTTGAACACTGACTGGAATAACTTACTCCCAATGCATGGTAGAGGCTTGAAATTACACACAAATGTATTATATGGAATGTAGAGATAGAAAACGTGTGTAAAATTATTCTAAACGTTTACAGAGGGAGGTCTGTGGATCCGTGTGTTTGAAAAACGCAATCAGATACTCATGTCCCCGGTGACAAAAAGGGTCACATTGTAAGCACCTTCTAAAGGCTGCAAAACTGATTACATTTAGTAGCTACATATATGAGAGTTTCAGTTACGTATCATGAGGAGTGGCAAAGTTAAGTCGGGTATGTCAAATCGAGGGTCGTAACAAAGTATCCGAAACCTAGTTGTTTGAGCATTTCGAAAAAGTTGTATTAAGTTAGTATTCACAAACCGATTTACGAATGGAAAGATGCAGGAAACTTGGAATTTTGTAGAAATATGGCTCACTAAACGGTTAATATTGTGTGAACGTAACGTAATGATCCGCAGGGGGTTGGGGTTGTGGTAGGGTTGAGGAGGCATAGTTAACAAGAGACCATTCACAAAATTATCAGACTAAAATACTATTTGCAATTGATCTGATTCTTTCTTAGTAATGTCACAAAATATGTAAGCTTGGAACCTGAACATTCCTTCATCACTTGGACATTTATAATTAAAATTCAGTTCATAGATGATCCCTAAGTAAGCTGATTATTTACAGCTTCACGGGTTTGAAAGGTAGTATTAACAAAATAGTATGCAATTATTACGAATGCGCATAAAGAATGAGTTTTTAGTTTCGAAAAGTGTTTCACTGAAATTTATATTATTGCAATACTCTTCCCTTAGTTAGGTTTCATCTGAGCTCTCATCCGAGCTGTAGTCATTCTTAGAAAGGAATACACTATCATCAATATTTTCATCATTGTCGTTACATCTTTTTGTGAGAATAGTAAGTACATCAGCTACTCGGGGTGGCATTATACTACATACAAACCAAACTGGCTCGTTGCCAATGGCAGTTGATTTTCAACCATGCCCATCTGTTGGGTTTGCAACCTTTCATGGGAACGTTTCCAGCAAACAACCTAAAAATCGATGCATTGACTTATAATCAGCTAAATGTAAGGGAAAACCCACGACTCTCTTGTTGCATCTTTTGACAGCCTATGTTTCCAAGTCAACTTCTGACTCCTGTATAAATATCAAGTAGAACATAACTAAAACCCTCTCTGTTGAGAGGTAACGAAGAAGAACCGACAATGCCCAAACTAAAGCTCTATCCCAATAAAGTATGTTTGTTACAAAATAGTTCCTGTATAAGCAAAAAGTAAAGTTGTTGTGGAATGCTGATTGTATTATATAAGGCATATGCTACAAGATAGGAATTATTCTTATATTGTTACACTCTATGGTAAATTGTACGAAAGATATAGAAAACTGCCAGTAGAAGACAGCCCATTCCTGAAGCAAAAATAGTTTACTGAAATGTTTCCTTTTACACCCTCTGAAAATGAAACAATAACATTATTAGCAGTATAATCAAAGTCAGCATTGTCACTTTCAACATGATAGACATGCTGTGTCACAAATGTCGTCTGAGAGAACTTTTCCTACTGGGTGAAATTTTCCAATTCCTCGAAAGGCACTTGTAGCATCACAACGTGTGAAGGCATGCAAAGACCAAAAAGCGTTGCTCTCTCTCATTGGCATTGTGTTTGCTATTCCTTGCAGACCAATTACTCTTATTTTATTACCAGATTCTGTATCAATGAATATTCTGATGTCTTTTAGAAGTGTTTTTACAAAGCATACAAATATAAAGTCAGTGTCTGGTTTTTGTACGATTACAAATTCATAACCCTGTAGTTCAGCATAAACACTGTAAAGGACAACTCGAGCATCTGTTTCTCCTTGAATGGACCCTGGTTTGACTAGTCTTCATGCACTATACCTGCCATATGATCATTTTGTACACCTTACCTTTGCAATTTAATATCACATTCCTAGTTTAAAAAATTGTCTGTATGCTCATCAATGGTCCACGTTTTCTTGATAAGATTGATGAACTGTGTCTTGTTTTCATCATTAGTAAGGATACTTCCCAATCAAGAGGACATTTCGTGCTCTCCACTTGAACGATTAATCTATCGGGCTGATCTCTACTTATCGTTTGCATGGACTTTACGTATATGTCATATGTATGTGCTGAAAATCACAGGTTTGTATCGAAGATCCTGAGACAAATGTTCTTAAAGGTTCTTGGAATCTCAGTTAGGGAATACATTAAGGCATTGCCTTCTTTAATCATAAAAGTACGTTTGTCTGCCATTGGGTTTGATATTGGGGAGCCTCTTTTCTCCAAGACACGTATAGTCTTTGCCTTCTCAGTCTTCAAAAGCTGGCCACACGGGGTTCCAATATTTGATGGAACTGCTGTCAAAGGGTACTTCATTAACTTTTAAAGGTCTACCTTTGAGTTAGAGGACTGCATTTGAACAAGTAGCTGGAAGGAAATATTCCCAACTTGTTTGCTTTGTACTATGCGACCATCTGACGTTTGTACTTTCTAAACCCTATACATATGGCCAAATGTCCTGAATTTCAATCTTGTAATGGGTTCGCAGAAATCCTTTTCTCTCCATATTTTTTCCTCTACGTATTTTTCTTTTATCTCTCCAAGAATTTCTAATGTATCATGAACCTTCACTGTTTTCTCCACAGCGCATCTTTGTTTGGAACAAATGACCTTGACACATTTAGAGCTTTCATTTTCAAATTTTTCTCTGTTTCACTATGATTTCTTCAATATCGGAAAGATATATAGAAGAAAGGGAGAAATAGCGTGCATAATCATGGACTATGTATGCGTAAAATATATCCACCATATTGTAAATGCAGCGTCGGTATGATGCAAATCGTTCATTTTCACAGCTTTAAGTAGCAACAAAGGAAGTTGTATCTGAAGGCCGGAACGTCCGAAGAAGTAAGCCATTTCATCATCTATTTACGTGAAAAAAACTAAGAGCCATGTTAAATGAATGTGCCAAGCTGACTTGTGTAGAGTAAATTTCACCTGTGACAACTTACATCTATAAAATGTAAGTGAAGCGCCAGACTTTATATGAGAACGATGCGATCCTTTTAATAATACGAGATAGACATTGATCTCAATTCCTAATCAGATTCGAATTTGAACTACAATGAATACAGATTAATTAGAAATCTAACCTTTCCTGAAGAACCAAAATAGAAGCAATTACGGCTGTGACATGATGAAATTAGCATAAGGCTATGCGAAGACTATAATCTTATAATGTATGGCAAAGGCAGAGATATATTAAAGAATAGAATATTGTAAAATTCCTTTATTTTGAAGGGTCTTTTCTGTAATTATTTGATGTATTCGACCTAATTATATCTTACATGTGGCTCATCTACCTGACAGAAAGTACTTGTGCATTCTCCAATCTAAATCTATCTATGAATTGAATGAACATATTCAGAACTACTTAAACGAAAGCTTACTACTTAATTGCTACCAGAGCATTCTTTTTTATTTAATACATTTTGAGCCTAGTTTCGTGAGGTTTAGCGACGCTCTCATACGGGCATCTTCAACATTTCCTTGTAATTTCCCTAGAATCGCAGACAAAATACTTATGATCCGAAGGGCTAGAACGATATCACGCTTTTAATGGTAGTATTTTTGTAGTCAAATCTTAATCCTATCATACACGGAGCCATACGTTATTACACAGGGGGTGGGGATGGGGGGAGGGCTTCTGAAGCTCCCATTAAGAACTCACGATATGTAAAAAATGCATTGCAGTTTTCTCTTCGAGAAACTTAATGAAGTCGTTTTGGCTAGCAAAGTTTGCGGTTTTTAATTTGTAAAAAAAGGAATGTTGTAAGTGGTAGGTGAAAAGTCTGGAAAATGGATATATCAGTATTGCTTTAGGTAAGGGTAGTCACCATGTCCTTGATTCAGGTCACTTATTTTTAATGCTATGAAAGCAATCTTTAAGCAATACTATTAGCTGTAGGCTATCTTGCAGTTGAAAAGGGGCACATAAATAGTTTGACTTATTTTGCAATGGCTACTTTTGATCGATGTTTGTCTATATTTCCTGGCCTTCCTTAGCTTTGTCTGTGCCAAAACCATGTCATTATCTATCATAGCACTTATTTCGTTAGGTCATCCTACATTTTGTAAATAACGTATACTACTGTCATCTACTACTTTTGCTGATTCATAGTTAGCAAGAGCAAAAGATCAGAAAATTTATGGAAACATACTGATGCCAGCGCTGCTTTTTAAAAGAAGTCGGAAAGTTTCAGAACGTTCGAATATTACAAACGGAAGTGATGCAAGAAAAAACTATAAAGCCCACGTGAAGAATCTGTTTTATTAATCTTAATCTTCTGTTTTACCCTATTCGAAATCAGTTGATTTCTGACAGGGTGTTCCATGTCCACAGCTCTTTTGGATATAGCAGACATTGCTACAGCCAGCGGTTTTACAGAATCTCTATGCGCACAGTTTCCCTTGTTTACATCTCAATTTGCGTCGACAGTTCCACACTTGTGGATTTTGTAAGAGTGACATACCATTACTGAAGGGAGAAAAGAGCTATAGATTATACACAGCTGCGTAAGATTTGATATTTGAGTGTAAATAACTATACAGTGTCAGCCGTGGAGGGCCTCTTTGTTCTCAAATGCAGGGAGTGTTTACAAACACTAGGATTGTATCTTGTTATTGCTGATTGGCAAATATCAAGAGGTCAGAATCAGTGACTCCAGGTGAGTTGCAAACAGTATTTTTTATCCTTGCAGCAGATTATTGTATTATTGATCTAAAGAAAGTACTGTAGCACCTATTATTATTGTTGTATTTCACAATAATGTCATCCCCGTAAAAATGTGAAACAGTACAACATGTTCAAGTTTGTTAGTATCGCGGTCTGGTTTCTGAGCTGTGGCTGGATTGAATCAGCGTGTAACAAAGCGACTGTTGAAGTTGCACACAGACAGATTGACATGCCCAAGGGCTATTTTAATTCTTAGTCTTTGCCTTAATACATTAATGAGTCAATGTTTGTCTTGGAACTCGTGGCTACAGCAGCAAAGTCGCGAAAGAGGGTTTGGCTTCGCAGAAATTTCACAGTCGTACTATGAAGTAGTAAATAAATGTTTTTTCAGGAAGTGCAGATCGTCTTTTGATCGCTTCACTAGATTCTTCTCTATGCATTCGACTCCACTCCCTTGGTTTTACGCTTTGTCAACGCCAATCATTAGTTCACACGAAATCTTTCAGTCAACGCAAAAGAAGAAGGGAAATGACGAAATATCAAAGCAGTGTTACCTCGACGACATAGCGGCAGACATCGTACAAACAGGTGAAAACGAGTCGGGTTTTGGCACCTGGTAGTTTTGCTTCAGATAACACCCTTGACAACACTTCCTTGTAATATCTTGAAACTTTACCCAAGAAAGATGTATGTCTTGGCCTATATCATGAAGCAAACAGGCCGTTCATATGTTTCGGTTTATATCCGAATGCAAGGCTCAGAAAGAAAAGAGAAGATATGTCGGGAGGCCCTTTTACATGTAATTGTGGTAGCTAAGGCGTTGTTATTTAGAATATCAGACTCTCTCACGAACTACTGAGAGGCATTGTTATTTTATAAGACCCGAATGAAACAGGTACCTTCAAGGCCAGCCTCCATTAAAAGGTAACTCTTGAAATCATCGTAAAGCACTCATAATGTTTGTTTACATGTATTGATGGCTGTTTCAACGTTACCAGATATGATATTTTCTATAGCGACTTGTGCTTGAGTAGGCCCACTTCTCGATGAATATTTATTACGAACCATTTGGCATTTTTGATTTGTGTATCTTTTGCTGAACAGCCAAAACTATAGTCTATCGTCCACATTCATTCCATTAAGAATAAATATGTATATTCTGCCATAATCCCTTAACCCTGTTCTTTGAAGCCTGAAGGATAAAATCTTGTTTTGAACCTTTCAATGTAAGCTCTTTAGCAGTACCACTTAAAATCTAGTCCGGTATTTTATGTGACTGGGGGCCGGTGTGGTTTGTTTGATATAATAGCTCCAAAGCGTATTAACCAAGTGTCATTCAGTCATACCGTTTATGTACTTTGTCTACACGATCAAGCAATCGTTGATTCCGACAGCTCCATTTCCTCTACTTTTGTTCCATGTTGTAAGCCGTGTGTATATAGGTAGAATTCTTTTGCGGAGTAGAGCAGTGGTGACAGGTTTGAGAAGAGTGAGAACTTAGTGTGACAAGTTCAGTTATGTAGTTGATGTAAGTCAATGCACTACACTGCGCTTTTTAAGATAACTAATTATATCGGTGGGAAATTTCGTTTCCAAAACTGCGGAGGACTCCCCAGGTCTTTTATTATGTTTGACCTTAATCACATCAAAAGCTTCAAGACAAAAAGAAGTCAGGAGGAATTTTTATTACAGAGGACTAACTTTTGAGGGATGTGTATTACAGAGGACTAAAAAAAGTTGATGATATAAAGCAAGTCTTGGCAACTTCGAAACTCCCTTCAAAAACCCAAATTTATAAAATTTTCAAATTTTCGATGGTTTGCTATTTAATAAATAATATTATGAGGTGTAAATTTTTGTGATGAAAGACAGTAAGGTAAATAAATACCTAGAACTCTAGATGGATATCTGTATAACATTCTGTTATCATGTTTATATGTGCAATGTAGAAAGTCTGGCTCTCATCACATACACATTTTAAGAATATAAGGAATCTATATAGATTACTTTAACACAAGTGTAATATATTTTAGTGACCATAAAGAATTCTTCATATTGTAAGACAAAATTACTTGTTTACATTTTTGTTTTTAACTTGTGAGCTAGAGGTAAATAAATATGCTGGATCACAAAAAATTTGCAAAAGTTGCACACTACCTTGTGTAGGATTGTTGCAGAGAATCTTGCCTTTGTCAGTTTAGCAAGTTTATAGGTGCAAAATTCTAAAAATATTTTAACAGCCCAAACTTGCCAAAACTAAATTTTGGCAGCCAATTGTGGGGTTTTTTATCATGACTGGGAGAGTTTGTTTTGAACTACATCAAAATAGCTGCACTGAATCTTTTACAAAGGTCATGTCAAAGTTTTTGTAAAGTTCAAGGCTGTAACACATTTTGTTTTGATATATATATGAGTAAAACGATATTTTATGGATATAGCTGAGCAGATCTTGATTATATATCAATGAGAATGTAATACGACTTGAATGTCCTTCAAAAGAAAAAGGGTAAAATTTCCAAAGCATCAGAAGAAAATCGAGCAAGTTTTGATATGACAAGGCTTACTGCTCCCTTCCCATGAATGTTATAATCCCCTACTATACTTATACTTCCCAAAGTTGGACTTGAAGTTCTGAACATGAAACGAAGATTCACTGTATTGCTTGATGTTATACAAAGACATAATATTATTAGAACAGATAATGATATACTGTATATTTCACGTTTGAAAAAAACTGATCTTCATGTTCACATGAATAGTACATCATGAGATTTCAAGCCTGTGGATTAACTTTTAGCATTGTTAAAAATGAGATGTATCTACCACTTGGTGTGTTAGCATGCATGTTAGGCTTTCCCATCAAACTTGATTACATTTGATTATGTTCAAATTACCCCACCTTAAAAGTCCAGAAATTTTGATTAAATGGACACATTTTCAGAAGTTACACACTTTTCCTTTAAAGTAGATAATAGGAACAATACTTATTGACTTCAAAGCTGGCATTGTGCAAACCCAATAGCCAGATATTAAACATTCTTGATTCACTGTCAATTATGGATTCCAAGTGACAATACTTGAAAAGGGTTCTGTAGTTATTTTGGAGTAAAAGAATATACCAGTATTACAAATTCTGAAACAATAAAGAGGGATACAGTCATGTATATTTTTTGATTAACCTTGTAAATACTTCCCAATAGCTCAACCTACAGATTTGATTGCCACATATAAGCATTATTGAACAACTTGAAATATTTATTATTGGGTGTAGACATGTTAAGTTGGTTTGTGAGTACTTCCAGTGCCCATCAATGGATTAGTTATTTAAATGATATCAAAGAGGTTCTTTCCATCAATCACTTGACACATTTGTTTCATTCATTGGGTTTTGGATATTGTGTTATAGTGCTGATCTTAATGTTGATAATAGAGTTACAGGCTAAGAGCCGAGTTAGAACACATGGAAGACTTAGATGATATAATAGTTTTAATGATAAAAATGTTTGATTTATGGTACCACTTGTTGAACCTTACCTTGAACCTTTGAACAATGTATTAACACTGTTATTTCCTCCTCAGTTTGGAAGAGAGCATGTATAACCTCAATGCATAAGAAGTGACAAATTTAAGGCAGTTCTTGCCAAATCTTCCAGATTTGGTTAATCGTTTGAGAAATTACTCATTGATTTCATTTGCAATCATTGAAATGTGGATTATCTTTTTGACTGTTGTCAGTCAGTCAGGCTTTAGGTAAAATGAATTAACAATACATCAGAATTTATATTGATTTGATAAATTTAGCTCAGTTTTAAATAGAGGTAGAGGATAGTAGACCATTATAGAAATGAGGCAGTTGATACCTTTTAATGTTATCCCGACCATTTAAAAACTGAAGGTGTTTTCTAGCACCAGTTTATAACTTACTTTGTGTCCAACTATTTTGATTGTATAGCTGTTTCTATTTAATTGTATTATTTATGGATATTGTTAATTTTTTTTTCACTATGTATTTTATTTAACAGTTGCATTGAAAGGCATATTATTTTCTAGGGAACAAGAAGGAGGGCCAGACACTGATAGACGTAAGAATCTTGGTTTGTAAATCAATTAAATGCCCTTCACAGACAAGTGAACGTGAGACTTTGGATTCTGATCTTCATGATATAATCTAGTCAGTACAGTTGTGGGTCTGTTTTTTTAACCACTTAAAACATGATTTTAAAGACAAAAAGATTCATACATACTCTTAGCCTTTGCTGATAAAACTATGAAGGCCTATATCTATAGTAAATAAAGATCTATGGCACCACCTGATCTTCCTAAGCCTGCTGTTACATTGATACCTTGTGCTCTTGCATGTTTTCAGCCACCAATAGGGTTAGTAACAATGAAGGGATCACATTTAGTAGGCAGAAGTGGGGCGTACAGTTTCCAGGTTAAGGCCATTGAAAGGACTAGCATGGACTTAATTTTGTAATTTGCATATTGTGCTGTGGACCTGTGTCAGACACACCATTATGAACTGTATGTACTTGTTACTCCCAGTGACTGTGTAGTGTAAGTTTTTTGTGTGCCTTTGATAACTTACCACGGGGAAAGAGATAACTAAATATTCTCAGTTACATCTTGTAGCTAGCAGGTGCCCTTCTCTTCACTCCATCATAAACATGTATACATAGTCATAAAGCACTTGATGCATGAAGGAAAGGGAGCTTTGTGTGATTTTGCTGTATTATGTTTTTATTTGAGTATGCATTCTAGTGATGGAAAAGAACTTCCTTCTTTCAATTGATAAAGATTACCAAGGGAAAGAAGATGCTGTTAATTTACTTTCTTATTTTCCATTCTGTTCGACAATTTCCAACCAATTACTGTTAACATAGGCCTAATCACTATCAGCAAAGAGAGCCAGTGGTTCAGAGTAAAAGTATCAATTTACACTATAACAAGTTACCCCATTACAATTCAAACTTGATTGAGGTTAGCCAGTCTAACTGTATTCTAAGTTTAATCTAACCCTGTCTAATATACTATTACAACCCTTCTCGGAATATCATGTGCCTTGCATCCACTGCAGTTCCAACATTGCAAAATTTTAATCTTGAATAACTATCTTATCAGACTGTAATTTACAATTTTGCCACACTTCTGTCTTCCATTTCCTTCCTGTGGAAGTTATTTGAGGGTCATCTCTTACTTCTGGTTTTTGTAGAAGTCCAGTGCTTGGATAGTTCAGACTTTCCAACCTTTGGGATCTTTGAGCAGAGAAGCTATGGGCTGTGGAAATCAAGCATTCTCCAAGAAGACTGAGAGAATTGTTCAGGATTTTTGATAGTTCTAATCCATTCCTAATGTACACAGTGCAACTTTACGCTATTTTTCTGCACATGTTAACAGTATCTTAAGTGTATTTGCTGGTTGACAACAACGACACTTACATGAGTATGTTAATGCTGACACTTCAGTTTCAAGACTTAGGTGACAGGAGCAGTGCAGCGTATTTATTTCAACATAAAAAATAGGCAAGCTTTGTAAGAGAAAAAGGTAGGAAGGGCATTGAAAAATAGACTGGATAACCTTTGTATTACAAGCAAAACTAAATGTAATGCAATAAGATAAGTTAAAAGGGGTAATGGGGTAATCAAAGAGGGATATATCTGAGGAGTAAAGTGACAAAGTGTATCTTTAGGTGCAAAATTGATCTAGAGTGAAGAACATGCTAGTACTACAAGCATTTGGATTTGTCATGTATCACTTATCAGCAGTTTTTACATTGATACAAGGTAACATTTGATGTCATCAAGTGAGTGGGCCTTACTTACTGTACAATCTGGAAAGGTGTTGAACAATTTCAGTGACTACAAACACCTCAAGGAAGTCATTGAGGATGATGGAAATCAATATTCAATCCTAATATTCAGAATATGCTGACAAAGTTAAGCCACACTGGTAATCAACCCAGGCTTTCCTCTTTCTGCTTGTTCGTTTAATTAGTTGTTTCTTGGTGGGATCTGAGGCCCTATATTAACACTAAATAAACAAAGGTCTTATGGTCTTGAAGAGGCTTCATTTCAGAATTTGAAGCCACTTCTTTGATATTTCAGTGTGCATAAGTGGAGAAGGTTTGATATCGATAGAGCATTTATTTGTTACATGGATGACATTTGATTGCTAATATAAATAGGTAATAATAATAATCATATGGAAGACCACCATAAGGGTTTGTCACCAGTTTTTGAACCTGCAAACCTAATTGCAGGCCCACACCAAGTCCTTCTTTAGTAAGAGGTGTGAACTAACAGGTTGGTAAGGGTTAGCATCAGTATAAGCATGTTGAAGAAAACAGTTCTTTGTTAGTAGTGACAATAATCATCTTACAGATTCAAACAGTTCAGATTACCCAGTTCAGATTACCCAGTACATGAAATGTGAAGGAGATATTTTGTTCCATTTTTGAGACATTTGCACCCAATATGGATTCAAAAGAGAGTGTACAATATATAACTGCCAAAAAGTGGCAAGAGGTCCCATTTGTAATTGGTAACAGCACAGGGACCCTTTGGAAATCAAAGCAAAAAATGGTACTTATTCTTAAATTTATAGAGTTACTTATTTACTAAACTTTCTCCTTTTATCATCTTTTCCCTTTTAAAGAGGTTCAATGTTTTACTTTTCTTCATCTTTCAGTTTAATTTGCATCCTATTCTGTTGTTCTGAGTAGTCTCATATCCTCTCGCATTATTTGACTAGTTTTTCTATGGTATATGGTCACATTCTCCAAGTAACCTTTTCTCTTCACTTGTCCAAACCAACTTGATCTCCTCAAGCAAATGACATGTTTTAATGAAATAAGACCCATTGGTTTGCTACTTCTTCACTACTCACTCTGTCAGTGCAATGTATATCAACCATATATCTCATCATCGAAGGATCCAACGATCACTACTGACAAGTAAATGTTGTTATAACAGCACTGGCCTGTTACAGGCATTTCCTTCTTAAGGATGTTTTGCCTGTGACATTGTTATAAAGAACATTGCACCATTAGAAGACTTTCTCCCTCCTTTTATCTCATATCTTTTCCAAATCTTCATGCTATGTTGAAGCAATCTAAAATCACAGTGTATGCCACATTTCAGTGGGTATTCCTTTCCCATGAGCAGTGCTATAGTTGAGTTTCTGTTCCACTTCTGTTGGTATGTCTCCACTCTTGACCACTCCACTGAAAATTTTACACAATTCTTTATTCAAGTGTCTCCTGCCAGGTTTATCATTTAGAAATAGTATGATTTGATTTTGGATATTTAAAGGCAGCCCTTCAATTGGGTGTTTCCCAAAGTACTAGACCGTAAGTTAGGATCCAGCATCAAATAATAAAGTTTTGTTAGAGAGACTTTGAAAGCTGATATCTTGGTGTTGGGAAAGGCCTTACTCTCAATTATAGCCATAGATGTTCTTACAAATAGGACAACATGGACACTAGGTATTTTTTCCACATTTCAAACATTTTCAAAATCATGTCATACATGCCCTCCACATTGGTGTATAGAAGATATTTCCTGCCATGCACCTAACTGTTAATGCAGGTATGAGATACATCTTGCAAAGCACAGAACAAGAATTAAGCTTGCATATTGCATTACTTTGGGAAGGGTTCATGGGAGTTTCCCAGTTAATCAGCCTTATCCATTTTCTTACATAGTGAAACAGTGGTTGAAAGATTAACCAATGAATTAGACTAAGATGGATAGTACTACTGGATACTAGGCACTGCAGGCAGAATCATAATATGTGTGTATCAAGGTATCACAAAGTAAGAAAATAGGGGATTTTTCTTTGAAGTAAGGAAATGCAGGTCCTCCGCTAATTTTGCCAATAATGACCTGTCATAAATTACGACTGGTTTGCTTCATAAATAATATTTGAACCATGGTAGCATAATGTACCACATTTCTTTTTGCATGGGTGGTTAAGTCTCAGATAGGGACCCATAGCACCCAGTACTCAATCAGTCTCAAGCAGATCTAGCACATAAAAAGTGAACTGAGTAGAAATTTCAGTTTATTAAGAGAAGACACATGGCCTAGAAGAAAACACCAATTTCACTGTCTTGATAGCCGAGCATCAGTAAAAGTAAAACTTTATCTTTGTATTGTGATAATCAATATCATTGAGCTATTCAATAACATTCATACGGTTTGACATACCAGCTGATATAAGTATGATTTGATATGATTTGGATTTCTGCTCAATTGTCATGAATTTGATCATTTATGTTGCAGGCAATAGTGGTGATAGATAAAGACACAGATTTTTCAAGTGTTAAATTGAGGGTATTGTTCTATTATTCATGCAAAACCATAAATCACTTTCCTACCAGCAAAAAGATTGACAAGATCCAAGATAAAATTTGTCTAAAAAATCTGTGGTAATTTTATGAAATCATTTACTGTAGTAATACATTTGTATGTCCACATAATCAGTATTCAGCTCCTGTTTGTAATAGTGATGCTCTTAATAATTATGAATGCACACAGGTCTAGTGGAGAAGGAACCAAGGGCCCCTTGCAACATTTTTTTTTATTCGTTTAACATCTTTTATTCCCAGTCATGGGGTTTGACAGTGCCCATATTCATGGGACTTGTTATTGGAGCATAGAGCACTTTAAGACCGGATGCCCTTCCTGACATCACCAATGGTCCTCCAGGAATTGAACCTTGACCCTCTAGAACATCTAGATCTGATGGCCAGGAACTTATCCACTAGACCACAGTGGCTCATAAAGAATGACTCAGCCACTACACTAAAAAGTGCAATTATAAAGTATGTAAAACCAATCTCTAATTCTCACAACCACTATTAGCCCAAATTTTTTGAGGTATTTGTAGACATTTAAGCAGGGTACTCCGTCAATCCATCCATATCTCCATGTATGTATGTATGTATGTATGTATGTATGTATGTATGTATGTATGTATGTATGTATGTATGTATGTATTGGACTAAGGAAGACAATAAAAATCTGGTTGTTACCTCAAGCTGCATTCTGTCAGTTTTCCAGACTAACTGAATGAGCTTTCTAACTGACCTTTAAAAGAACAAGCCTATCCTATTGAATTGCAGCCAACATATTTGTTAATTTTTCATATCTATTTTTCTTCATTCAATACAAGGCAGGGTTTCACTTCCAGGTATTAAGTTACTTTGAAAGGAGTAAATGTACACAGAAAAATAGATGTAATTACAAACAAGACATTAAAGATTTCCAAGAAGATGGTAGTTGACATTGGATTGAAAAGTGTCAAGATTATTGGAAGAGTAAATATTTCTAAAGACAGAGTGTCTTAGTGAAGAAACTGTTAGCATAGAAAATTCTGTTTGTTTTGGGAATAGAAACAGAAATATCATGCAGAGATTCAGCATACAGAGTGGACCTTGACCTGATGAAGGGAATAGGAACCAACTCAGCCAACTCAGTAGAAAATTAAACAAAGTAGTACTTGTAGAAAAGACTTGATGCAACATCTTGATGATGAGATGGAGGCGAAAATATGCAGGCCAGTTGAGGGCCAACAGCAAGAGAGATTCATTTTTGGAGCACATCAAATATGTTGAGATAAAACCCAAAGGTAACAACATACCAGGTATACGAGCCCAAAGATAACAATAATACCCCATACAAGGCCTGATCATTAAGTATTGTTTCCATATATCCGATGTCTGTCATCCAAATATGAAAGTGTTGTTTCCATGTATCAGATGTCGATCCAAAAATGAAAATATTGGTTCCATGTATCTGATGTTTATTATTCGTTCATATCACAATTTGAAATCAGGTAAAATTCACACTTTTTTGGCAGGACAACTTGGCTTTGCAAATGAAGAAGTTGAACAAAGCACTGTTGATTTTTAACAGATTAGAGGGACTTGATTGTTCTATTTTTAGCAAAAGTGTAATCTGTATTGATATCTCTAGACTTCATCATCACAGTGGGTAGGGCCAAATATGCAATATGGATTTGGTAGGCCAACTTGCCAGTAGCAGATGTTGTGATCCAAGGGCATTAACCATTTTGTTCAGGAGGGGGCAGGGATACTTTTTGAGCCCCATAAGCAACTTTTCATACAACCCTTTTCCTAAAAGTAAAAAGTTTTGGGATCTGAAAGTTTAATACCTGTCAGCAGAGAATATAATTTGACTACAAAAAGAACAAGGTCA